>JAZGTK010005567.1:0-22171 GCA_036877625.1 Ambastaia sidthimunki
GATGAAAAATAGGAAACAGGAAGTCTCTAATATCTACAGCATTTATTAACCGATTTACATCAAACTCTGCAAATATGTTTGTTATGGTAGGCTGATGACATTGATATAGCTATTGTGAATCGTGGTCATAGCGCCACCAACTAGCAACGGGAAGTGTGTCACCTAAACTTCAACTTACATTTAACTTACAAACAAAGTCAACTTACATTTAGCCAATTCACTGCAGACTTGGTCAGAATAATGTAGAGACATGGCTGATGTAATCCTCTAAAATGATTTGTGATATCTTAAATACTGTTGCCATGGTAACACATCAAACGTGAAAACCACATTCAGATGTATTTGCTGTATATGCCAGAAATTTGGCACACACATCATAGTGGTAAGCCGACAGGGGTGGGCAAAAGCTTAAACATGGGCATGGTGGAGGGGTTAGTTTTGTCTATAGTCACCAATTTTGGTACTAACAGGAAGTCAGCCATTTTGGATTGTATGTGGATTTTTGGGAAGGACTGAAATAAGCCCCTGTTTATTCTCTATGTACTGTATTCTATCTATGTATCAGTGTATCTATCTATCTATCTATCTATCTATCTATCTATCTATCTATCTATCTATCTATCTATCTATCATATAGATAGGTAGATATCAGCCTGATGCGACATATTCTCCGACGCGCGGTCTCTGTCCGCTGGTGGGTGTGTGCGCGCACGCGTCTGTGTGTGAGCGCATCGGGGCGAAACTCCGCCGTGCGCGATACGGAGGACGATTGTAAACGCGCAAACGTGGAGACAGAAATTACATGCCATCGTATAAAATCACATAAGGCTATTTAGTTTAATAAAAGAAAAAGCACAGACCTGTTATATAGGAAAGATGATCTTAAATTACTTATGTCGTTATTCGACGAAAATAAAATAAAATTAACTTGACCTTCAAGGGGGGCGGGGGGTGCCGTTGAGGGGGCGGGGCGCCCCCCTAATATAATGGAAGGGGAAACACTGGCGTTTATGAGTCCTTCTAAATATACGTCACTTCTTACTTGGTCAGAAAAAAGAAGAGATATTAAAAATGCAAAACTGCAAACGGATTACTGATATTTCGAATGGCAAACAATTTATGGCAATATATAGAACAGAAAATCTCATATGTTCTGCATGCATTGAATGATTTACATCAAACTTGGGAAATATGTTATGTGTGTTGTGGGCTGATCACAATGATGTGGTTGTTGTAAGCCACAGTTATAGCGGCACCAACTGGCAGCAGGAAGTGCCACATAAAATGCACTTTATTATATAGAACAGACTTTAAAATAGTTCTCTATTACTTTCAGAATTAAATGCATGCGACAACCATGCATCGGTGTCTGAGAAGCACCGGTGGTGATGGCGTCATAGTGCTTGGGCCCAACAGTTTGAGCTAACAGTTTTTCCTGTTAGTCCCTGAACACTGAATGCAATGCCTTTGGCAGAGTTAACCATATAGAGCTTTTAATGTTGTCCATGTTTTGTGTGGTATTACCTAGTTGCATGTAAGGTTTTCTGTTTTAACTGTGTGTTAACATGTTATTTTGAATGTTTCAGGAACATTTTTAACATGTATTCAATATAACATTTTTTAAATGTTCAACTAACAGCTTAAAAATAACATTTTTGATATTTGATATATTACGTTTAATAACATTAGTTGAATGTTTCTTGCAAGAACATTGATAACTTTAAGAGAACTTTTAGAGAATGCTAGCCATCATTCTGAGAATGTTTCCTGTTAACTGGGATAGCTGATGAAATATGACAGACTGACGTGTTATCAGGTGCTTCAGTTCTGATGCAGCCAATGAGCAGCATGAGCAGATGGTGAACAGCTAGCGTTCTTCCACTTTCAGCTCCTATCTCTGTGGGAACATGACGTAGACACTGGGCCGAAAGTCCCCTCTGCTCTGCCTTTTCTCAGCTGTATGTGGTGTAGTGGTTAAAGCTAAGGTGATAAGCACAGGGCTGCTGGTTTGGGACTGATCCATCCTGACATACTCTTCTGCTTAATAAAATCTTACTACTAATAAACTAAGAATAAATCAACAAGTGCTGCTCAATTTTCCTCAGTCTCTCACAAAGTTAATATACCATAAGCATAATAAATATTTTAAGACTTTTTTCCAAAGCTACTTATAATGCATTCAGGCTATAGAGCTTGAAAAAAAAAAAGTCATTGTGCATTACATTGTGGGTAGCTTTGCGTCATGTTTTAGGACACACTCATCAGGATTAGTACACAGCACAACAGACTCAATCTGTAAGAACACCCGCATTCTTCATACTTGATACTGCTGCTGCTTTACATCTTGCACCTGTTGTATTTGCATTACATTACTTTTAGATGCAATGATTTGTTTCTATTTAACACGTTTTGATGCACAAATAAAAAGAGGTGGAGTTGATGTACTTCATCATGTATTATAGTAACAAGATTGCAAAGGTGCAGCTTTTAGAAAACAATTAGGGAAATCAATGGGCTTGATCTGTACGAACATAAACAGTTTACTTACAGCCTTGTTATCTGTGTTTTAAATACTTGGACTGTTATGTATTACACCTATTGCATTTACATTTTACATGTAGGCATTTAGCAGACGCTTTTGTCCAAAGTGACTTACATTGTAAGGAAAACATAAGAAGCGATAAATCACAAGGTGACAATATGCATAGCCGTACATAGATACAATTTTCCTAGCATACAATACTTCAGCGCTGGAGTGTATTCCTGTTGAATTTGCAGTACAGTAACACAGAACTTCAAATAACACAGAAGAATAATCACAGAAGAAGTTCAATAGGTTTTCATTTTTAGTTTTAATTTAACTTGTTTACTTACTGCCTTGATATCCGCTTTCATAATATTTGAGGGTCACACTGCTGCTTTACATCCTAAACCTATTGTAGGCTACTTAAATTACAGTAACAATGAACTTGTAGATGCAACTTTTTTTGTCATTTATTATGATAACAGGTAGAATATTTATACATAGATAACATGGTTTATATGTTTTACGGTTTCATAATCTATTTGAGATATGTTTTTTTACGCTGGTTGTGACTGCGGTTGGGACAGTTAATTACAAAGACAACATTGACTATTTTAAGTGTTTTAGTTGTATAATACAAACTTTAATGTCTACTTCCAGTACCACACAGTATACAATGCAGCTGCTGTGTCCTAAAGTCCCAACATACATTGCGTTGCTGATGTCACGTTCCCATTCTCTATACAAGTATATCATTACATATGTTCCCTGAGAATCAAACCCACAACATTTGCACAGCTAATGCAATGCTCTACCAATTCATCCACAGGAACAGAAGTTTTAACAAAGCCCTCCTCAGTTTGATGATTTTTTTCAGTGTAAAGGTTAATTCAATCTTAGTTATTCTGGATGCATGCTAGATCCTTGCTAGGCAGTTGCTAACACATTAAAAAGCTCTGTGAAGACTTAACATCATTTTTGTTAGCTGTAGGATTACATCTGAAAAATTACCATTATGTTAGATTTGTTCTAAAAATTCAGCAGATTTTTATAAATTATAGCAAACTATCATTTTGCAGAGCCCCTGGCTATGCCCTGGTGTAGATTTCAGGCTGGCAACTGAAAGTTTATGGGTTCAAATTTACAAGGGTTGTGCAATAGATAACCGCCAAAGTGTCAACCAGTGTAGACCAGTAGTTCCTTACTGAGTTCCATTACGATCAGTACTGTGCTGGTGCGGTACACTGACGGTTTGAGTGTTTCTGTAGCTGAACTGGTAGAGCATAAGCAGCGCAAAGGTTCCCAGAAAGGCCAGATCTATAAATGTGGACGTATGAGACAGTGATAACATGGTGCTATCATGTATACCATGATGCCGACAGATTACATGTTCATATAGATTACGTGTTCATAATACTATCATGCACATTTCCATGCTGCTCCAAGCATTTCAAAAGACACGACTGCACTCTTAGGTACTTTTGTCAGCGCCGCCCATCACGCACATTCCTGCAGCGTGTTTGGAAAGAACGAGGCGCGCCACGCAGAAATGCGGTACAATAACATTGACGGTCCTGACGCAGACGCGTTTTGCGGGTGCATGTTGCGCATGCCGCTGCGCAGATCGTTACTCACCATGGCTGAAGAGCGCAGTCCTGAACCGGTTGCTGTTGACGCTCGAGTTCTCCATAGCTCCAAATTGATAAAAATTCGCTTCAGTCTCCCCACCTATTTCGCCAGTGTAAGAGATCGTCCGCGTCCCGGTAAGATAAACAGCCCGACTGCTCACGAATGATTATTGTGAGGTATCTATGTTTTTTGTTTGTGCAGAAGTTTCCCACGGAGAGCGCAGTGCGGAGTGACTGACATCAGCGCATCACTGAGCGCTTTAAATACAGCTACACACCGCCGTGATGTCACCACGCAGCCTGCCCCCAGCTGACGTCACCGCGCAGCATCAAAACAATCGCACATGGACGCGCGCTGCACGACACTATACGGTTGTTTTACTGTTTCTGTGATGGAACGTTTAATATTATAGCCATTACAATAATTATAATATAATACGTATTTGTAATGTTTTAAGGTACTAAAAATAGACACCCTCCAGAAACAATAGGTCTTTAGAAACGCATGAGTCTGAAGAAACAAAGAAAGCTTGTGAAGAGCTGGAGCCTAATCCAGATATCCAGACTGAAGCATAGAAACACCTGAAAGGTGTTAAAGTTTTACACATCTTTTAAAATATTTCAAAAATATATTTTAAATAAAATAAAACAATGACCTTAGTTATTCATTCCATTATCTGAATTGACTGACACATCAAACAGTGTTGTTTGTAAGAACACGTTCACAGATGGAGCATCAGAGTAACATCAGGAGAATCACTTTTATTTTGTACTGAGTGATCAACGTTCACGGCCAGAATCTTTAAAGTGCAGAGTCATTTTCACAGCTTTAGTAACAGCCACATTAATTTACAGCAAACAAACTAAACAGTGTATCTAAAATACTAAACTAGACAATTGAGACAAGAAAAAAATATAAATATATAAAGAACAAGAAGAATTCTCACTAAAACAAGTAAGCAGTGATACAAAATTATCAGGCTCAAAACACACAATTCGTTGGCAAGGTTAGCATAAAACAAAGGCACGGTAATGTGGAGAGGTACAACCCTTGTTTCAGCATTCAGTCAGGTCTGCAGAAGCATGCAGGACTCAAATGGGGTTCAGGGTACATGCCAAACACCTTTTACATGGATGTTTCATTCTGTAATGACCTTATGGTGCCCTGAGTTGGACTACATCATTTAAGTGCTCTGTCTTCTGTATAGGCCAGCAGTGGCCGTATGTGAAAATGGACACAATTAAACAGTTATAATGCTACAAGACATTTTTCATGAAGATCCCTTGATATGCAGCAGTCTGGCCACAAGGCCCTACACCTGAGCAGCACTTCTCTTTCTCACACACACACACACACACACACACACACCATACCATGTGATGCTTACACTTGTTTACACGTGACACTGACACATTAAAGTCTACTTTTATAACAGTACTCCATTATTAGCTATTATTGCCATTATCTTGTTAACAGACAGTAGATTACTGGCAAGATTTTAGAAAGGACGGAATACCTACAACAATTACCAAAAACAATGTCTAAATTTTTGCTCGCTCTTTAGTCTGTTACATTCTCAGTCCCGAGTTTGCTGCTCAGGAGTGGGGCCCCCACGGGCCGAAATTCACTAAAGGCCCCATCAGTGACTTGCATTCATATAATAAACATTTCAACTTCTAGTAACCAAAAAAACATAATAGGCTCCAGAGGCAGAATTTTTTAACATAGTGCAAAAGTCATTTTATAAAAAAAAAAACATAGTTCAACAACAGAAACAGAGGCTGTGTTTGTTTGTTTTCTTAAAATGGCCTTTGACTTTCGTCTATACACATTTTCCCTGCAGTCCTCCTGTAGGTCTTTAAGATTACTAACATTTGCTCATCAGTATGAGAACAGACTGGTAGTGGAGAACGCAACACCTAGCGGATGACAGCTTGCAGTGTCTCCAGGAAAAAAATGGAAAAAGTGTTTTTTGCAAGATATTTACAAGCAGCAGCATTAGGTAAATACAAGGGCTCCCATGCGAGATGTGTAACATCCACACACAGGTGGTTTTCAAAATCTGAAAACCAGGCTTTGCTTTTCCAAAACACAAGCCTGGGAAAACAAATCCAAATCAGATATCTGTGGCTTCAGTGCCAAAAGTAACAGGCAGTTTTGTTTACGATAAAGAACAGGAAATTTTGATCAAAACGATGACAATTTAAAGCAACAATTAATTGAATGTCACAATATCTGTTTAGAACATGTCTGGCTCACATTTCAGCCAAAAATCTAAGAAAATGAAGCCCATTTTTAAACACTTTTTGCATTGTGACATTTCCCTGACAAATTTTTATTACCATAATGTTTACAAATCTCACTTATTACCATAATGTGTGCAATTTTCTTATTACCGTAATATGAAAATAACATTCAGTATCAATTAAATTTAGTACAAGAAATATTACCATAATGTATACATATTTTAAAATTTGAATATGTTTTTTCACATACTGGAACAAGACTTGATTTTGGTCAAAATTTGGCACAGACATGTTTTTGCGAGATTCACCGTAGCGAGATTTTGAGTAAATCACTTCAGATCTGTACAGGCAAGCTGAGACACATAATAAGTTGATTCATGTTGTCCACACATATGGGAAGCCACTAAAAGTTCATTATCTTTCTCAGGCTTGACTTGCATTTTAGCATATGTACAAAATAAAAATATGCCAATGTGGAACCAGTATTTAAAATAAAGTCTGCATATATACAATGTGTCAAACATTTACAATATATATTAATAATAATTTGCAATTTACATTGTGAAGCTGGTTATGCCCGGACTATTAACACAACCAACACTGTTAGTTTACAATTGATAAGGCTTGTACCTAATGTAAAGAACACAAAGACATGGAAAACATTCAATGTTATGTAGCAGACAGTACTGAACACAGAGGTTTCTATGCTGCCTGATCGTAAAAGATGAAACTACTTTGACTGTCGATGCTGTCACCACTTCGGTTGTTTTTATATGACATCACAACAATCCCATCACAGAAGTCAGAGCTTTCTTACACAGCTCTTGTAATTAGCAGTTTGACAGTAATGTGAACAGATTTTACTAACTGTACACTCGCTAGTACGGTTATGCAGATGAGCGGCCGATGAAAGCCCCAGCAGCATCACATGATGAATGTCAAACAATATGCCACAACAAAACTACTTTCAGACATGCATTATAAACGCATTATGATTGATAAACTCTACGCCACAACTGCGCTTCTCAGGTGAGGTTTTCACATTGAAGTATTGCAACAGACTCAAGCTACGCACAAATCACCTGTAAACAACAAATGTTGCCGGCAACCAAAGCCATGGTTGTGAAAGTGCACTGAAGCACCATATCCAAAATATCAGCAGCATGATGCCTTGATACGCACAACGATTAAGCCACAAAACACTGAGCAGCACAAACATTGTGTTGTGAAATGACATCAAAGGTCTGCTGTCATTTGACCCCTGGATTTCCAGAAGCATGTGTCTAAAACTCTCTCTGGCCACGATGGAGTGACTTTCAGAGACCTCAGATGGAAATCGCTCAATGCAGTTGCTCCCCATAAGGTGAAACAGTCCTTGCTTGCCCCCATCAGTAGGGTCACTGTCATTGTCTATAGTGAATCCTGTCGTCTGACCCCCTGATCTCAGCTACTCAGGCTGCTCGAGATGGGTGTGCAGCCCGTGTTTGCTGGACGAGTGTTTCTTCCAGAAGTCTCTGTGAATGTTCTCCAGCTCTGAGACCAGATGAAGCCCCATCTCCAAATGCATCTGCAGGTTTGCCAGCCACGCTTCCATCTTAGAGAATGCAGGCCTGCAGCAGAGTGACATCACTAACCATATTAGACAAGCATAACGGTAGCAAACGCAACACACAGTATTTCATGCTACAACACAGTACTGTGCAAAAGTCTTGTTTGTGTTGTTTTAGCAAAGTTTTAATAACCATCCATATTTATTTTTCAGTCTCCTTTTTATTAAGATAAAAACAGAAAATGCAGGAAACATGTACACAAAATAAAAAAACTATTTTCAGAACAAAAGGGCCTTTACAGGCAAAAGTCAGTATTTAGTCTCCTGGCACTAAGCATGTATTGAACTCTTTTGGGGAGACTGTCCTGAAGTCACTAGATTAAAATTTGAAATTAAGGTTCCATTCCATTTAAGTTTAAGAAAGCTGGTCCCTGCTATTGCTCAAGCGGGAGATCACAGCGGGAGATCACAACTGCCCCACAGAGATGACAACTGTGGAGCAGTTGTGGTCTACTGGTTAAGGAGTCGGGCTTGTAATCAGTAGGTTGCTGGTTCGATTCCAGCACCGGCAGGTAGCAACTGAAGTGCCCTTGAGCCAGGCACCTAACCCCCGATTGCTCCCCAGGCGCTGTAGGGATAGCTGCTCACTGCTCCGGGTGTGTGTGTGTTCATGACTTGTGTGTGTTCATGACTTGTGTGTGTGTTCACTCCTCACGAAGGATGGGTTAAATGCAGAGGTCACATTTCGGTTATGGGTAACCATAACCGACAAAAACATGTCACTCTTACATTAAATACTTGCAGAAGCTTTTTTATTCTGATTATTTTCTGTTTCATTAATACTGCATTAAAACTTGATTCTGACTTGTCAAAACCTTGCCTGAAAAAATTTAAATCGTTTAAAAAGGCCTGTGCTTAAAGGTTTTATGTTTCTAGTGTAGACTAAATACTTGGGCTGTCTGAAGAAAAATTTGCCTTATATACAGTACATTACAAAACCTTAATAAGGTGTTCTGAGTGGTTGCTGAGGCATTGCTAAGCAGTTGCTAGCGTGTTCTGGACAGCTACCATGGCACTTTTTAGTATATACTTATAATAAATCAAGCTGTGTATTCTCTCCAAGCATTTGTTGTGTTTGGCTCTGACCGTTTCTCAGCATCCAGGTCACAGCACAGCACCGCCATGGGGAAGAAAGGGGCCGGACAGTCAGGTGGACAATAATCATCCAAAAAACCCTTCACGTTCAGCCCAAAATCCATCTCCCGGGGCAGGTAATCAGGGTCAGCGTTGACTCGCCCTATAATCTGAGAGAGAACACAGAGTTTGACTGGGAAAGGTCTAAAAACAGGTGAAGTACCAAGTTTCCACTCCAACCCACAGCTGAACAATTACTTCCTGTTTAATTGCTTCCTCAAATCAGATGCAGTAATGATGGGCTGCAGGCACTACTGGAATATTTTTGATCTCGCACTAATGTACAGCTGTGCCAGGCTATAACAATGTCCTAACTCAAGTCTCCCATTATAACAGCCCTGGAAGTTCATGTGGAGAGAGGTGATTATTCTCACAGATCCATCCTGAAACACTCACCTCACATAGCATGATGCCGAAGGAGAAGATGTCCACCCTCTCATCATAGCTCTTCCCTGAGGGTGAAAACAGCACAACATTAATTTCACATGTCTTCAATTCAAGTTCTTAACAAATCCTGTTTGTCTAATTTTATAGGCACAATAAAATTTACTAACTAAAAAAACTATGAAAATTTAATTTATACAGACAGTAGCTTAAAAATATGAATTAAAGTGAATGTGTTGTAACTGTCCAATTGTAACTAAGAAAATAGTTTCATTAAAACACTTTCATAGATAAAAAAGGAGTGAAGCAATTGATTTAACTAGTAAAGTTTGAAAACATTTTGTTGGCTTAACAAAGCCTGGCTTGAAAATGTTATAATGTTAAAAATACTTTAGGTCTGACATTCTCAAACACAATGGTAACAAGTTTAACATCTTAGTACATTGTTAACATTTTAACAATCTAGCATGTTTTTAGCCTGTTTCCAAATGCCAAAATATTTCTACATGAAGCTAACACATTTTAACATCAATTAACATGATACAAGGACATTTAAAACCTTAAACCATGACAGTAAAACCTTTTAACGTGATTCTACTGTTTTAACACGATACTAACATATTGATATGATATTAACATGTTTTAACATGAATTTAGCATTAATTAAAATGATGCTTGCATGTTTCAATATCAATTAGCATGATACTAGTATGACTTAGCATGATGCTAACATGATGCTAGCATGAGGCTAGCATGATTTATCATGATAGATATACTAAGATATGGCTTATTCGTGATGTTTTGAGGTCGCTAGGGTGCTCTAAATGGTAGCTATGACGTTGTTATGTCACCATTTGTTGTTGCTTTCAAAGCCAAGGGATACGAGCACACCACAAGTCTCCACAACATTCTGATACATAGCTTTGACATCACAAAGATCTGCCCAATGTTAAATATATGGGATTTTTTTCAATGGAAGTCTATGGGGTGGTTGCTAGGGTATTGTAACTGGTTGCTAGGGTGTGGCTATGAAGTTGTAATGTCATTATTTGTTGCTGCTGAGCGATATGAGCCCACCCCCAAGTCTCTACAGCATTCTGACACAGAGCTATAACATCACAAAATTCAGCTCAATGTTAAGTCTATTGAATTTTTCACAATTTTTTGTCAAGCCAACATAATAATATTGTTTTAAAACAACATCAATGTGGTATAAATAACAGGGAGGAAGTTATGTGACAGGAAACCATAAAAAAGTAAATTGCATCAAAAAAATTTAAAGTCTCTCATATCCTTTTTTGTTCATTTATTTAATTTACTTATTTAGCAGATGCTTTTATCCAAAGTGACTTACAAAGAAAGAGAGCATTAAACATTTTGTCCTAAACACAACAAATGAAAAATCTTTTTCTGATGAGACAAGATAGTCAGAAGGTTTTCTTTTTATCTGAACAAAAAAAAAATAATCTGGTCTCACCATGGATCATTTCAGGGGCCATCCAGTACGGGTTCCCCACCACAGTGTATCTCTTCCTCCGGTCGGCCCTCTTCATGCCGGGGATCTGTCCGGAGGACGGTTTATCCTGGTTTTTATCCTCTACCATGAGGCGAGCAAGGCCAAAGTCTGCCACCACCACACTGTTGTTCTATCAGAAGTCAACAGACAGTCATGTTCATTTATTTATACACATACAGTTTCTGCTTATATTCGTAAATCTCTGACCAGGAACCCACTAGAAAACTAAGACAATGACACAAAGACTTTTATACAGTATATGCAATCTACAGAGCGTATTGTCTTCTGCTAATATTTTTTCACTGAGACATAATATATAGCATCTTATCTCTCAAAACAGACACCCGTTTCCTGTCCTCTGCTACATGATCCAAACAAAAGTATACAAAACCTGTATACAAAACAGCATACAACAATGACACTGACACTCAGATGTGATCTCACCTCTCGGACCAGACAGTTGTGTGAGTTCAGATCTCTGTGGATGATGTTCATTGAGTGCAGGTATGCCTGCAAAATGAAGCGGGTCACATGATCACTGCTTTAACATACACTGCAGTAATACACAGGACTGAACGTTTGTCTATATCATTTAAAAATTCACAAATTTACATACATGCATATGGTGAAATGTCCTTAATAGTTAAATCCTACAATCTGAAAAATTAGTTTTTAAACAGATATTCCAAGCTTTAAATTAATTTAACAGTTTTTGTAGTTAAATAATTTTGAAGTTACATTAAAGTTATTATGACAAATATTTGTGTTTTAAAGGTAAACTCTATATATTAAAAAGGGCTTCTATAAAAAAAAAATATTATTTTGAGCTTATTTAGCAATCGTTATGTCATAATGTATAATGTATGTGCTTTGTTGTTTTTTTTCAGAAATCAATACTATCTGTCAGTCCCCACATGGCTGTGTACATTTTAGAAATGATTAACCAATGAAAAGTGTTGAAAATAGCTTGGGACTGTCTGAGACTCAGCCTCGCAGCATTACTTCTCATTCATTCTTAAGACTGAAAGTCATAACGATTAATAAAATCCTCGTCGAGCAACACGTTATGTATCCATGTAAACAAAATATCAGAGCGCTAAATTCAAAATACGTAAAATGCGTCATCAGATTCTAAGTCTGACGGAAGGCCGTGCAGGCAAGACCAAAGTGTGGCAAGTGACTGTTTCAGGGAACCAGGTTACATATTTAACCTGAGACGTTCCTTTTCGAGGGAACTCAAAGGTGTGTCATGGCATGATGCTATGAGAAACGTTAACGATCACTACACCACAGTGAGGGAAAGCCTGCCCCAGATGTTTTGAAACATTGGCAGAAAACATCAGAAAAAGAGACTGTCAGCCCAAGAGAACCTGAGCACCTGGAGCTAAATTCAAGTCTAAGCTGTAAAATCTAATGAATGTGTGCAGAGGGACAGCTTGCTGCAGCACAAACATCTCTTAGAGTAGCCCCCCTAGACAGTGCCCTAGATAATGCTACACTCTTGGTAGAATGGGCTCTAATGCCCACACTAAGTCACAGGCCTCATAAGAAACGGTGACAACATCTGTGATCCAATAACAAAAGCATTGCTTTGTGACCGCATTACAGGACAGAAGGCCTGAAGCACCACTGGGTGCAATCCCCCTAGAGTGGACCAAAGGTAAGAAACTGGGGCCTGATCCACACAGAAAGGGTATGAAACCCTCAGCGCGTAACCCTTACCATCCTTAGCGGGTGTTACTTGGGATGAAAACATTTTATTAGCCAGAACTGAAATTATCCCATATGCATTAGAGGAATCACGTTGGCCGCTGTATGCTTCTTGGGGTTGAGTCTCAGCCCTAAGCACCTCATCTGAGCTAACATGACATCTCGATGCCATGCAGCTAGTTCTTGAGAGCTGGTCATGACTAGCCAGTTGTCTATGTACTTTAGAACGCGGATTCTCAAGGGAGCCAGAGCTGCATCCACACACTTTGTGAAGGTGCATGGCAATAGAGCTAGGCTGAAAGTAAACTCTCAATATTGATAAGCTTCGTCTCAGAAAGTTAACCTGAGAAACTTCCTGTGTTCTGGCAATATCTCCATGTGAAAATATGTGTCCTTTAGGTCTATCATGACAAATCAGTCCTTGGGCTGAATTTGGCACACAATCTGACAGCATAAGCTGAGCAAGGCTTAGCTGCCTGGTTCCTATCAGGTTAAAGAGAGCCAGGCTATGTGGTGCGCAACATTACGTCACATGACCTTGACCTGCCTGTAAATAGGTATGATTTTTCACGTGTTCAGACCCAGGCACACCTGAAGCACATTCCCCATAGTGTCAAGCCATAACACAGCGTTGAGTTGCCTCGGAGTTATTGACATGTCGGGGTTGGGTTTGTCGCATTGGGTTTTTTTATTCATACAGATGTTTACATTCAAATGCAACATACTGATTACTAAATACACTCAAAACATTAATCTTTTTCTCTCACAAACATATTTTTTTAATTCAAAATACATATATTAGCCTACTTCATTTGGATTACTTTACTGATCGATGGAAGTGCTTTTTGGAGCTTCAAAACACTGAACCCTAATGCTGGCCAGCAGATGGCAGTAGAGACAGATCCAATCTGACTGGTGACTGTTATTGAAGTAATACTAATATTTATTGTGTATCTTGCTGCTAAAGCATTATAAATATAGTATAACAGTATACTTACCATCCCAGAAGCAATGTCTTTGGCAAAACTCACTCTCTGTTTCCACGGATAATTGCTGTCCTGTTGAAATGGAAAACACTGACATTGAGAAACTTCACTATGCATTACAGGCACAGCTTAAGTTAAGATCAATGCATTAAATATGACGTCTGTAAGGCTCTTTACTAACACACACCATTTTCTTGATAATTTCCCGTAGAGTTCCTCCTTTGATGTACTCCGCTATGAAGTTGAGCCGTTTGTCTTTGTAGAGGACACCAATAAACTTCAGAACGTTAGGATGATCCAAACATCTCATCACCTTCACCTGAAAAACAAATGCACAGTACTTCAGGAAGACAAATATACTAAAAACAACTAATTTTTATAATAAACAAAAAACATCTGAGTCACACAAAACAATTAACTATCAAAACTAATATCTTCTACTCATAAGTGTAGTTCTGAGATACTATACCTTCTTAAGTAAACGTGTTATTATTATATTCAACTGGTTGACTGATATGTTTGTAACAGGCTGATGCTAACAACAATATCTAAAGAGCATTTACACATAACATGACCAATTATTAATATTATATTAATATCACTCACGTTCACTTTACATAATTGTCAGTATAATTTCTAAACTTTTTTTTAAAAAAGTGTGGAATTACTAATACAACATTAAACAGTTGCTCTGTGGTGTTTATCCGGAGACTTTTTGTCCAGACTGTGTATGCGTGTGGTTTAGAGTGTAATAAACTTTCTTTGACATTTTTGATGTCTGTACAGTTATCATGCTAACAGCACACAACTGCCCTGGTGTTCTTGATTATAAACATATTTAACTCAATCCAATGACAACCAATCTTATCACACACCATCGCATGCTCCGCCTTTTTGTGGTCTATGATTTTCCCTAAAAATTCAGCACCCACACTGCTGTGGCAGTCATGTGATCAAACAGAGACATCTATTCCACTTCTTTATTTTAGAGTTTGGAAGATTTTTTGTCTCAAAATGGTCTGCAAAGACCTGCAAGGTAATTTTTTATTTTATACTTAATTTATTTCTTGTAATAAGTTTATTATTGTTAAGTTAATTATTTAGGTTTTTAAGACCATTCCATCTCATTTTAATTTCTCCAAGTGAAGACATCTGAGACAAGGTTTAAACTTAGATCTCCATCTCCAAGACTCACAAGCAACATCTGAGCAGTACAACCACTGCTTAGGGCTGTTTTAACCGCACACATATAACTGTCCTATTACATTTAAACAGGTATTTATGGGAGCTATTTATAAAATAATGAAAGACATGTATTAGTTAAATTCAAAGCTGCAGGGTTTTATGGGTAATGTGCTCAAAGGTGTTTACATGTAATGAACACTATAGACTCTCTCTCCCCTGTGCATGCTGGGTAGTTTATGATAAGAGGAGAAACAGTCCATACCAAAGACCCGGAGACTGGGGTCTCTGCACAACAAAACGGGGCATGTCTTAACACCAATGAGAAATGCCCCTTCTGTGTTCCTCAGAGATGTATACTTCAAGACCAGCACACTCCCTGCTCAGGGACCTCTGATTCTTCACACATGTGCTGCTGTGTGGATCTTCTCACCTCTTTGAGGAAGGTCCTCTGTGTTTCTTCATCAAATCGAATGAGCTCCTTCATCACCATCACCTCACCTGTCTCTCTGTGAGTCACCTTATAATGACACAAACCATTATGTACTGCCAGCAGAGCAGGAAAGTAATATTAGTATGGTGCACTGTATTCTGTGCAGTGTATACTGTTTGATGCATACTCATTTTACATAGTATGTAAAAAAGCATGAAACACTGAACATTTTAAACAGCAGTATGCTGCAGTTTTGTCACGACCCCATCATGTTGCATGTTTATTTTAGCGATTTTAGTTACACTATTATCTTAAACATGAATGTGATCATTTTGCATTTATACTCTATCTTTAAGAAAAATGCTTTTACATTTTAAAGTCAATGATTTGATGAAACTACCACCAGTTAATTAATCAACTACCGGTTAATTAATCAATCAATCAACTAGTCAGGTCAAGCATATTGCATTGTGGGTATTCTGCATATTTTGATTCCAGGCAAACAGGGAATTCACAAATATTAAATTTGAGTGTGTGTCTCTGTGTGTGTGAGCTAACCTTTATGGCCTGGCCGAAGCAACCTTTCCCCAGCACTTCTCCATGGATCAGGTCAGAGGGTCTGAATATTCGGTGTGTGTGGTTTGACACCACGCGCAGTGACTCTGAGCGGCCGATGTCTTTCCTCAGGGACAGTGGAGATGGCGTGTTACTGGAACACGGTGATTTATCGATACTATAGCTACGCCTGCACAAAACACCCATCACCCATAACATTTGGAGATAAAATGTAATATTATACATGATTTAAAAGAAGTTTAAATTACATTTTTACACCAATGTATATTTACATCAGTGTTTACATGTGTGTTGTATTTTATGGCCCTGCACCTTCTGCATAAGATAAATATATATGCATAAGAAAAATATATATTTAGACTAGATATTTCTTTTTAGAAAAAAAATTGCCTATCCTGCCTTTAACAAAGCTATATAACTCAAAGTAGCTTGCTGGCCAGGTGTTCACTAATCCTAACTATGAGCAAACACCATAACAATGTTGGCATGTTTGAATGTAAACATCTGTATAAATGAGTACACTCAACATGACTGCACAATGGCTCCACATGAATAACTTTGAATCTAAACATGTCATATCAATAATGATGGTGAAGAATTTGAGCAGGTGCATGGCAAAGTAAGACATGGAGGTCATGTGTTGAGCTGTACTGACGTGATCATTCTCGACCGCAGGTTGTTGATGTCCTGGCTTTGGGGTCGTGTGTTGGGCATGATGGGGCTGAGCCCTTCAGACAGCGGTGTGGGGCCATCAGTCTGGTCCACTGAGGGCCTGTGGTCATGAGGATCATGTTCAATGGTGAGCTGCAGCAATCGACTGGTTTCCTGAATCAGCAGATCAATCTACACACAAACATGACAGTCAGACACTGATAACTCTGAGCCTGAAAATACAAGGGAAAAATATACTCTTCTACTCTTCAGCAATATAAAAAATATATACTCTTCACAAATATAAAAGATATAATCTTCACAAATTAGCATGTTTGAATAGAAGTGTTTGTGGTGAAATATCTGTGGTGGGTGAGAGGTTGTTAAAATTAATCTTAGCAGGCATCATAAAGGTGCTGTTTATTCCAGATCAATACGGTTATTCACCTCATCTAGAGGAACGTTTTGGATTGGAGTGCCATTGATCTCCAAGATCCGATCCCCAACATGAATAGAGCTTTTCACATCTGCACCAATGCCCTCAGAGTCCACCCTGAATACACACAAAAATTAGGACCAAGGGTAAGATATAAATTATATGTGGAATGGACAATATATCAGCAATTAGACACACGTTGGGTTTTCATACTGTAAAAACTGTATAATCTATCCTCCTACACTATCCCCCTAAACCTACCCATCACAGAAAACTTTATTTTGAATTTATTCTGTATTATTTTAAAGGTTGTTTTCTCACGAGGACTTATTTACTTGTATTACAATACTTGAGAAGTACATTTGGTCCCCACAACGTAGAAATATCATGGCCACAAACACTCACACACGCTGACACACTCACTGTGCGACTCTGACGGTGTGGCTCTGCTCGGGGCTGTTGGGACTGAAACCCTGATCAATGGACACAGAAAATCCTCGCTTTCCATCGGTGGAGGCAGGAATCGACACCAGAGTGACTGTGTGAGGAATCCTCGAGCATGGCGAGTCAGGCAGGGTGACCGGAGTCACAATTGTGCGATAATAACACTGTCCACTAGAGGGATACATTTGTTTTAATTATCGCACATTTTTATCAGGCTGTTTAAATTTATCAGAAATAAGTCAATAACGAGTCAAGAATGAAAAAATATATATTATATGGACAATTGTATAGAATAATAAAAAAACAATAAAAATATAAGGGGTCCAGGGTAATATATTTTGTGAATTTACATAGTTACAGAAGTAATGTTTACCTGTGCAAGGAGGCAATGTAATGTACAGTGGAAGTGGTGATATATATATATATCACATATATATGGCCACAGTTGTGATCAATGAAAATGCAGAGACATTAACTTGTGAAGGCATTACCTTCAATGATGTCACAGTACATTTCAAAGGTATCATTACAGGTATCAAACACACAGATTTTTGTACTTCGCCACAAGAATAAACCACAATACTAACCCATAATTCCATTACTGTTTAATGTGGTTCTCACCTCACACAAACACCCTGCCACAGTAACACTCTACCTCACAAGGAAAAATGATTTTTTGCTTAGATGGAAACTAAAAAAAATAATTTTATCAAATAAATTTAAAAAGAAAATTGTTGAATTTTAATATAATCCATATTCCACAATTTATCATTATTAACTATTTCACATTAAAATGAAAATGGTCTGTTAAAAATTGCATATACAGTGGTTCCCTTAGTAGAAGGGAATTTTTCAAGTTTTTTGAAGACAATGCTTGAAGTCTTTTACCTTTGGCACTGCTTAAATAAAGCTCTGAATATTGACTAGCAGAATTAAAGGTCCCTCACCAGTAAAGTTTGGACCGCTCCACCAGAGCATACGTGTCTCCATCACCAATGAATGCTCGACAGATCAGACAGGTGAAGCATTCTGGGTGATACTTCTGCTCTCCAGCAACCTGCAGCACAAACACACGTTCAGTCACATCAGAGATTCAGAATGTCACAACCGCTCATGCATCATGATTCCAAACAAGCTCTCTATCTGTCTGAGGTGCTGTGGCACTGTGGGTAAAGATCCTTCACCTCCATTCGGGCTTTACCTCAACTATCTTTTTGTAAACCTTATTTATACCCCTGGGTAAAGCAACATTTTAAACTTGTAACTTTTAAAGGGGTTACAAAGTTTTTATTGGTGGAGCTGCCATGTCATGAATGTACACACCAAAGACTAGCAAGCACTAGCAGAAATCACAAGTGCAAAATCTATTAGGATGTAAATATTTGACTAAAGTGGAAACAGGATCAAGAGTGTGATTATATTAACTAGGGAACTAAACGGTACTCAGCTATTGTCTGTGTAACTCCTAGATGCAAAGTGTCTTCTGAGGTCCTAAACAAAACATGTTTTCCTTTCATTTTTATCCATTTTTTATCCTTTGTCTTTATTTACACAATAACTTACTGTATAACACTGCTGATAAAGTGATTGATTTTACCTCTGCCCACTGACCAGATTCAATTTATCCATAATCTGAGGCAAATTCAGGCAAAAGATTACATATGACATTTATATTACATTTATGCATATAGCAGTTGCTTTTATCCAAAGCACTTACAGTGCAAGTGCATTAAAATTTTATCAGTATGTGTTTCCTGGGATTTGAACCCATGTTTTTTTTCAGTCTTAAGTTTCTGTCATACTCATTCTTATGTCACAAATGCCATAATATAGATCAAGAATGACCCTGTGTTAACAATGGCAAGTGTAAAAAAAAAGCCCAATATACATAGATAACATACATGGCTTTTCTGGCTAAAAACACATTCTTTATATTTGACAGAAAGTGAATTGATTTCTTTCAGTTCACTTTAACGCTGTCTAAGCTTGTCTGTACAGTTGCGGCCTTTTGTACAGTTGTGGGCTATTGGTTATAGAGTCGGACTTGTAACCCGAAGGTCGCCGGCTCAATTTCCAATGTTGGCAGAAAACACCATAGGTTTTTAGCAAGGCACCTTACCCAAGCACTTCCCGGAAACTGAAGTGCATGGCTGCCCACTGTTCCGGGTGTGTGCTCATAGTTTGCTGTGTGTTCACTACTAATGTAACTTGGATGGGTTAAATACAGTGGGCAAATTATGAGTACGGATCATCAAACTTGACCTGCACGTCACATCACTTCTACTAAAAGTGTTGAAACTGCACGAGACTTCAGAAAGCACATGAAACAAATTTACTATCCAACAGAAATCCATAAGTACTAAAAATTTACTTTCATGAAATGACTCATCATTTTGGAAAAATGAATTTTACATATAATGTTAGTATAATATATTGATACAACTGCATCACTGCAAGTTAAAAAAGCACAACATTATCAAAACTTAACTCACAGGTGGTAAACAAATGGCTGGAATAGTTGTGCAAATATGTAACCCGTGCTGGCAGTGAATATTTTTAATTTTGGTTTAATTTGTAGCAGCCATCGCCTGTCACAAGGTTTATTTTGTATTATTTAGGTGTGCTACGTTCCTCCAGACCATTAGGTAGCACTAATAGCTCTGCCCTCTCTGTATAAAGAAAGGAAGCAGTAGAGTGAGATTCAGTTGAATTCCACATGGTTTCTTGCTGTGCTAATCATGGTATGAGAAACATTTTGTTTGCTTCCAGGATTTTTGTTCTGCCTCTTTTTATGCTTAATTTAATTTATTTACAACTTATGGGACATACCACATTCAAACTACTGCACAGTTCCACTGGACATTGTTCAATTACTTAATTTTTTTATTATTATTTCTTTTCTTTCAGCCCCTGTACAAGTTTTTGTTTTGTTTTTTGTGTTGTTTGTTAAACTGTTGATGACAAATATAGTATATAATATACATTTAGGCAAAGGAATTTATACTGTTGTGGGTCTTTGTGTACTACCTCATAACTGACAACCAATTACCTAGACCAACTTGCAAAGAAACTGATCCCCCCTTTTTTGTATAGCAATCCCTGTTTAGAATAACTGGGAAGGTTATACATTTGAGGTTTTCACAAAATTAGTTCATTATGCTTTAAATAGCAGTTAAACATCTAAAATTGCCTTTATTTAGTAAAAATTGCCTAAATCTTTCCTTTGTTTTAATATTTTATAAAATATTGCAGTTTTTTCTGCTCTCTTCTTGACAACGTGTGCTACAGACAGGCAAAGCTCATTTAATCATTTTGCCTGATTCCAACAAATCATTTATCATTTTAAAGGTTTTTTAATTAAAAATGGGAAATTTACAATAACTTATTTTTGAAAATGTGCTCATTGTGACTCATGTTGCCCGCACAGGTCACACATAAACAGAGCATTTGTAAATTGAAGACATATCACATCACAATAAGTCAAATCTGATGCTTTGCAGCAATGTTGCTTTACTGATTATAATTTCAGTGATATAATTCTGTCACATGACTAATAAACCTAAAGACTAAACCACTGCTAAACCTATAGAAGCTCATTGTGATGAGCCCAAATCTTTATTTTCTCACGGTTTCATATTTCAGAACATTAATAATGCGTGAATGACACCTTCACACATGTGAATGGGAAAACTGTGACTGCATTGTCCTGTGAGGTCACTGTAAGCCCACCTCTTCATTACGTCAGTTCCCTCAACCAACAGAAACGAGAACTGACAAACCACAAAAACTCCAGACTCAGACAGACACTGTATATGACTGTGTGCCCCCTACACAACGCTGCCTAACAACAACTTTGTCAGTTCATTTATATAATTTATATAAAGAATTATATAAGGTTTTTTCCAACTTCTTACTGTACTGGCTAATGCACACTTCAAATGAAAAACAAGCTAGATATACATATATAATACTGCAATACTTTTTAGTGCCAACAATAAAACAAGAATAAAGTCAGAATGTTTTGAATGTCATCTAAAAATAGCCCTTCTAAAGTCATACATTTGTTTTATGAATAGTCATAACATTATGAGATTACAGTAGTGATATTTTGAGAATAAAGTCAAAATTATGAGAATAACCTCTATTTAAATTTAAAATTAACCCGCTGTTTGGATAATAATGACAATTTGGTGAAGTATTTTTAAAAATTATTTCAGCATAACAATGGAGTCCGAGTCACGCGTGTGATATATTGACTAAAATCTAATTTAGGGGAAAAAACACCTTTAATGACACTTGTGTTAGCACTTTGGGTTTCACTTTTGTCCTCCCAAACACATTCCACTCGTGGTGTAATACTGGGAAAGCACCAAACTAAACAGAATGAGAAATTGCTTTGAAAAGTTTAAAGAAGCCTTAGTCTGTGTGGGTCAGTTCATGTGATCAGTGTTTCTTTTCTGTTAGTAATTCCACATGGTTGTGAGTAATGGGGTGGATGGACGAGGGTCCAATAACAACAAGAAACACGTTTCCCACAAAAGATATGACTATGTGACACGCTCCAGAGTGGAAATACAACTGGAGCAATCACTCCAAGGGGCCATGATGGCGAAACAACATACCTTTAATATGATTCTGAATAAAGTGCCAAAAGAACAGAATCTGACTGCAGAGTAATTTTGAAAGTGATCAAACTTCTAAGTTTGATTTG
>JAZGTK010005568.1:0-22171 GCA_036877625.1 Ambastaia sidthimunki
ATATAGGAAAGATGATCTTAAATTACTTATGTCGTTATTCGACAAAAATAAAATAAAATTAACTTGACCTTCAAGGGGGGCGGGGGGTGCCGTTGAGGGGGCGTGGCGCCCCCCTAATATAATGGTAGGGGAAACACTGCATTTATCCCTACAGGTCTTGTCTTATTTCCCTTACATACAGTATCATAGTTTATATACATTAATATATATATATTTTATAATATTGCTCCCCGGGCGCTGCAGGGATAGCTGCCCACTGCTCCGGGTGTGTGTGTGTTCACGACTTGCAGTGTGTGTTCACTCCTCATGAAGGATGGGTTAAATGCAGAGGTCACATTTCGGTTATGGGTAACCATAACTAACAAATACATGTCACTTTAGCATTTTATGAGTCCTTAAAGCTTTTTAATTTTTAATAAAATTAATTTTTTTTATACATAAAGTTGTTATGGTTCTTTATGTATCAATAACCAAAGTCAATTGTGACATTCAGAATTGAATATGTGTAATCAGACCACTGTGTTCATATTCAAGGGAATGTACCTTGCAGTTCACAGCAGCCAAAGTAATATCGAGGTATGGCCATGCTTCCAATAACCTCCCACTTATTATCCACCGGGTCATATCGCTCCATGGTCTTCCCGATTTCTGAGCCAATCCAGCCCCCTAAAAATATGCACTTTAGAAAACGTGACAGTACAATATGGTAAAGCTGAATGCCCAGTGAGCATCTGAATTTTCTTACCAAGTGCATAAAGAGCTCCATGACAGGAACAAACTCCCACCCCACAGCGAGGATAGTTCAGGGATGCCACTGCCGCCCACTGCTTGGTCACTGGGTCATACTGCTCCGTACAGTCAAAGATCATGGAGTCTTTTTCTCCTGTGAAACAAAAGTTATTTTCATGATCATACTTTAAAAACACAAATAAGGATTATACACAAAACAACTTGTAGCACCAATCACAAAATTTTGTAACAAATCTGGGTGGTTGCTAAGGCATCTGCTAAGAAGTTACTGGCCCAAGTAAAAAAGCTTAACCTCAATATTTATGACATTCTGGTTTTTGAATACCCGAGTCTATGGGATTGTGTCAGCAGCAAAAGTTCACACGCACGCACCACTGTGAAATGAGTTTATTCTTATTTAAAGGGTCTGTGCCCTTTATAAAAAACACTGCTTCTTTAGGGTTCAGATATGTCAAATTACAAATAGTTACAAAAGAATTCTACAAGTTCAACGTGATAAAATCTGGAAATTCAGATTGTTTGGGCACAGACACCGAAAGTGTTAATGGCCCTATTGTTTTTTGTTAGATTATTTTGGTGGCAGTGCCCCCTGGTAAAGAAGTGAATATATCAAACATACCTGTACGAAACTTTGTACATGTATCAGTGATGTTGACGAAACAACTTTCGCACTGATACCCAATAGCTCCGCCCAACAGGAAGTCAGACATTTTGGATTTTCTAAAAAGCGCATTCCGTAACTTTTAAATACTAAAAACATGGTGAGCTTTATGATAAGACATTACCAATTCAAAATTGCAAAGGTATATATCTTAATATCTTAAACAGTGTTGCCATGGCAAGGCAGTAAGATTATGTTGAAAAATGGAAATGCCCAGTAAATGTACCACTTAACTGGTGCCTGACATTTGCTACACAATCAAATCAATTATTTTCAACAATATTTTTAAATCAAATAAATTAGTATGATCAACTCTCAGTATGATACGAATTGCAGCTTTAACATGCCAGAGGAGAACTGGCCCTCTCAGTTGAACCTGGCTATTTCACAAGGTTTTTCTCCATCTATACATCACTGGAGATTTGGTTGCTTGCCACCGTTTACCTGTTGGCTTGCTTACTGGGAGACTGCTGGCATTTAACGTAGCTTAGTGTTTTGTAAATTGTTTCAGGATTCGTCACTATATATTTAGATTTGTATTTATAAATTCAGACTCATATCTATATATTTAGATTTACATTTATATATTTAGGCTCCGTTATAAACAACAAGGAAGTCGCCCATTTTTTAATATAATGCATTTGGATTATATGTGGATGTTAATCAATTTTAGGCTCTGAATGTTAAAAAATTCATCCTAGGGCAGTGGTTCTCAATCAAGGGGACACTCTCCAGTTGGGCGCGCGAGCATAGGACGGTAGGGGGAAAAAAAAAATCACGAAAAATCACAGACTCACTAGCTATTACAGGGCTTTAATTTCGGCGCAGGTTTGTGGGAATTGTGCATAATTTAAACCATTCCCGCAAGTTTAACTTTTATAATGCGAGAAATTGCTGCACAAATGTAATTGCTTCATCTCAGATCAAATTATGAAATGCATCAACAGATGCAAAAAAAGAAATCACTGATTCAAACAGTCATACATAAGACAGTATGCTTACTGATATACATTATCTCTCACGTAACGACCCATGTTTCAACCACGAGGAGACACCAACAGCTTGGTATGCAGTATATTTTTCCTTAACTGTTATTTAAATTATGTCGAAACAAACATAATTCACTAAAATGTGACACGATCTGGCAAAATGAGTTGGATGTCGCAACACTCCATTTTAAGATACGGGCCAATAATGTGAAAAAACAATGAAAAAATCAATTTTCCTTTTTTTTAGCTAATTTCAAAGAACAGACATTCAAAAATAATCTCCCAGCATTTCGTAGTCCAGATCATTGAGTAAAGGTATTTAAATGACTATTAAAGTTGACTTGTCTCAAGTTCTAAATTTACTAAATTCAGTACTAAATTCACACACACGCTCCGTGTTGGGTTCTGCCCCTTTAAGAATGTGATGCTTTAGAGCGTATGTAATTCTGAATCATTCAAAAAGAAAACTGACGCACAGCACAAGATTTATTGTTAAAACTTTAAACGATCAAGTAACATGTAAATTGTTTTACATTCTTTATTCTTTTCTAATCCCAGCGTGGTGAGCATATTTTAATGTTGTTTACAAGTAATTTGTAGTTCATGTTAAGGTTTATGGAGCTTGCTGTGGATAAGCGTCTAAACGCCAAATGTGTTGCAGTTGTATTTTAAAATATTTATTCAAATAAATACTTTAAACCAGGCTGAAACTCAAATTATTTTAATATAATTTATATGTATACAACTGTCTTTGGTCAAATTAAGCTGTAAAATAATAGTTTATAAATTTAAATGGAATGGATTTTTAAAGATATCAACAAAAATCAGGCAAAAAAACTTTAAACGCGATTTTCTCAGGTTTTCAAATTGAGAAAGAGGGTAGACGACCATAATTTAAATGGGTATATCTTTAAAACCATGGCTTTGACTAGGATATCATTTTAAAGCTTATGGTCTCCTCTTTCCATTGACACCAAAATCTTAATTTTGAAATTTGCGACATCCGACTCATTTTGCTAGATCAGGTCACAAATGGTTTTTAATCTTAGAGAGCTTTTTTTTTCTTAAAATAAAAAAATCGGACACGCTTAAATATTAGAAAAAAATAATTAGGCTATAATATCTTAGAAAGCTGAGTTACAGTTGTTATTAAGCTGTTTTGAAAACCACCATACATTAAAATCTGTAGACAAATAAATAAGATTATTAATTTAGCCCGATGTGTCAAAATTTATTCTTCCCCCATAATCTTTAAATCCCCCCCATGTGACCCATGTAAGGGGGGAATTCCCCCCCAGTTTAATGGCAAAAAATAGAACATATCTCATATCTTCTGCATGTATTGAGTGACTTGCATCAAACTTGAGAAATATTCCTGGTGTTGTGGGTTAATCACAGTTACGTAACTATTATGAATCATAGTCATAGTGCCACCAGCTAGCAGTAGGGTGTGTGCCAATTACATTAGAATTACTTAGAATAGACTTCAAAATACTCACCTCAATTATGTTTGAAATCATGCAGGTGACAACTATGCATCATTTTTTTGAGAAGAACCAGGTAATGGTGCCAAAGGGCTTGGGTCCACCATTGCTTCTTGCAGCTATATTTACAACATTGTTTTACCGAGATCATCCTCTGCAGCCATTGACTACTACAGCCATTTAGTGGTCATTGATATTACATGCAAGGTGTCACTACAAATACAAAAGTGGGACTTATTTAGAGGTTTTCCTTGTGTTTTAATTAGTGGAATGAAGATTTCATGAAAATCTTTAAGTGAAAATAACAAAAAAATGCTTATTTTACTGTACATTCAAATAAATGAATGTTTTATCAAGGTTAAAACAGAAAAAAATCAAAATAAATGTGTTATGATATTTATTTAAACAAATGGGATCACAAAGGGATTTTCCCCACTTAACATCACATCAAGTCCCCTTTAATTAAGCGAGCATGGGGGTTAAATGTCTAACCCTAATTATGACGAAAAGTAATAGTGATGCTTAATTAAGAGATTGAAAAGACTGCTAAATGTTTGTTTTTCATTAAACCCAAGATGAACGATGGCAACCCATGACAACAATACAAATAGAAAGCACTTACCCCCCACCACATAGATCATGCCTTCAAGTACCGCCACCCCAAGACCACTGCGGGCCTGATGCAGAGATGACACAGTGGTCCAGTACTGACTGAACGAATCAAAGCACTCCACACAGCTCAAAGCCCGACTGTCACTCCAGCGGCCACCCTGCAAACGAGTGTAACCACCTGACCAATAGAAAACAGATTCCAGACAAAAGGAATTACAGAATTAAAGCAACAGATGATTGTCACATCTCATCTGGTATGGTTTCTGCAAGCTGACAGATGTAAATATACCGATGGCATAGAGGTACTTGCGGGCTTTTCTCCTGGGCCGGACTTTTGCTGTCAGCATAAGGCTGAATGGTTTGCTCTCTTTAGGGGACTTGTTCACGTCTGTGTACTCTCTCAGCAGTGTCTGTAATGCAACTCGCAAGCTGAAGTCAGAAATGCCTGTCAGGAAAATTCCCTTGTTAATACCTAAAAATGTATGC
The DNA here is from genome assembly GCA_036877625.1 of Ambastaia sidthimunki. NCBI lineage: Eukaryota > Metazoa > Chordata > Actinopteri > Cypriniformes > Botiidae > Ambastaia > Ambastaia sidthimunki. Next base: position 4,983 of record JAZGTK010005568.1, read on the forward strand.
TATATTATACTCTATGTAACAAATAAATTTAGATTAGACCTCATATAGAAATTTAACAATCACACCATTATCAGTCTAATGGGAAAATATATGAAGACACCAATGCTCGTTTCCTCTTTCTCACTGAAACACATTCACTCACCCTCTATGTACTTGTAGAGTCTCTGTGGAGACAGCAGAGGGAAGCGCACAGGCTCCAGAACCTCCACCACATGCTTCTTCCTGTGTGGGATGTCATGGAGCAGCCACTCCATCGCAGCGGTCAACACCTGATACTCATCTTCAACCCTGAGGTCCTCACTGCGGAGCAGCTTTACTAGTTGATCTTTAGACAAGCTGGAGAACTCTTCTGAAGTGCAAACCTGATGTGCAACACCAACCACATTTAATTCATGAATTCACCTGTCCATGCAGTCTTAACAAAAATACTAAAATTATTGCACTATGGAATTGAATAAAGTGAGGCCCTTAAAACAGGGCAGAAGTCGGAGTAGGATGCTGAAAGAACTGTCACAGTAGGAATGTAGGCGGCTACATATATAGGCTTTGGAAAGTGATTGCCAGGACCGAATGATCAGGATTCTTCCGAACCTATGTTTAGAACTTTATTTAAAACCACAGCTGAGTGCTCAACAGCTAAAGGAGTTCTGGCTACCTACAACTTATGGCTACTACAACTTATGTACTTATTACAATAAAACAATAATTCACACATCATGCCTCAGACATTCAACATTTCAGTTACCATCACAGTTCACTACATTACACAACAGTCACTAAAATATGGCAATAATGCAATTTAATTTTAGACAATTAACAATTTAACAATACTCATAAAAAGCACCATCCAACTCTACTTTCTTAGATCCTGTTTACACAACTGTTTACCCATTAAAATGTGACCTGTTTATAATTCGACTATCCACACAAGGAATGTGTTCTAATCAGAACACAGCATTTTGTAACTGCAATCTCAGACTCAGCATTTCCCATTTAGCCTTGATTTTTGCACCATCAGCATACTAGTCTAGGACAGAAAAGTTTTACAATGTAATTTTTAAAATTTTCTACATTTACATTTACATTTGGCAGTAGCATTCATTAAAGGCAATTTACAGTTTATTCAAGGTATATGTTTTATCAGTCTGTGTGTTGACCAGAATTCAATGACCTTGGTGTTGCAAGTACCATACTCTACCAATTGAGCTAAAGGAACAAAGTGGATAGATCATGTGGATATTGGAAACAGGAAACATGAACTCACCTCTAGAAAGTGAACATGGATGTAGTCTTCAGTAAACTGTAACAGCTCCATACAGCCGATATGCTCCAGGAACATATAGACCCCCACACAGTTGGAGGGGTCCATGTGAGCGCGAAGGAAATTTCCACATATATCTACCACATCATTCAACTGGAGCATGTCTGCGGCCACCATTACCTCCTGTACAGTGTCCACTGTCACATGAATACTACCTGTCAGGATTCAAAGAGAAGGAAAGTTGTACTTAACAAATAAGTACATTTTTCAGACCATTTTTTCATTCACAGTGACTTCCTAAACTAATATAGCCAAACTCTTGAAGTGTCTTTATAATGATGCTATTTCTTGGATTACACCTTGTTGGGTTTAAAACTACAACCATTACCAGCAAAGAACTTTAAACCATGCTATGGAATTGTTTTGATTGCCGTTTTGATTGTAGCTGCTATGTCAAAATCTCACATGATCACTTTAAAAAATCCTCAACAACCCACACAAGAATTATGCATTTAATGTAAAACATAGGGATAATAATTAGTAATACTAATGATTGCCCTAGCAGCACCACTTATTGACCTACAAGTTCTTATAGTGGAGCACAAACAAATATAACATAAGTATACCGGAGTAAATATATTCCAGAAGCATTTCAAAGACACCAGCTTCCACTCCCACGATTTGAACCTCCTCCTCCTGGGCTTCGCTCATGGCTCCAGAGAACAGGGCAGCAAAATAAGGGCCGCTGGCAGCCAGCACCAGCCTGTGGACCCCAAAAACCCTCCCCCCCACCAGCAGCTTCACGTCACAGAAATCCGAGCTAAGACGCATCTTGTTCATCTGAGCGAGCAGGAGACCAGCATGTCTCTCTGAGGAGTAAATACCATGATCACATGACACTCTAGCTTCATCCTCTGTTGAAAGATGCCGAGAAGGCAACAGTGATGGACCAGCAGAAGCCATGATGATTGCAACTGGACTGCACAGATGGATATAGCTCTTTTACCTACAGTAACAACACACACACAAACACATATAATGATGAATCATTCAGCTGACATTTACCCAAAGTAACATTTAAGTTTCCAATTGCACAGTTAACAGTAATTATTCAAATGTATGGCAAAATGAACATCTGTTTTGATCTGTGTTTTGGCTATGTTAACTGTTTTACCAGTACTGAATTTAGAGTAATCTGGTCTGTTGATGTAAATGTATTGATGAAAAAGTATTTTACATCAGGAAATACTGTAAACAGGAAGAATCCCTCAATAGTATTGTAATTTTGTAATTATGTTTTGGACTATTGAAATTACTTAGTTTTGTTACTGCTGCATTTCATTGAACTGTAATTGCATCAAAACCTATGGGTGTGGTCATTCAAATTCAATCCCATAAACTGCAAAATAACCAATTAATGAACTAATAACTTTGCCATCCCTACGGGACTGTAAAGGATTAAGGACACTATGATGATTGTTTGCAAAGCTTTCAAACCTGCAGCATCAGGGTACCAGCCCAGATCATTCACACAATGTCACACCACCCACAGAAACACAAAGTCATTATAAAATACAAATGTAAACAGAAAATAACTCTATGTTTCTGTGAGCCATTTACAGCAGTTTGACAGTCAAAATGCAGACCAGCTCAAACCAAAATTAGAAGAGGTAGGTTTGAGAATCTACACCAACAGAAACGTAATTACATTCTAATCTGTTAAACTGTTTATAGTTAATTTATAACAATATATTGTGCTCTGATATTGAATTTCTAATGCTCGAGCTCAAATTGCAACGCGAAAACCATTTCGTAAAAACCCTTGTTTATTATGCAAAATATTGAAGAGTTTTTCTGCTCAACACAAATACACTTACATTTTTGTGAGTATTTTTTCACCTTCACGTCCTTAGAAGCAGACAAACAGACTTCCGATGTCTCCCTATCATAACTTCCACACGTCAGACCAAACTAATCGACTGAGAAGTGAGCGACAAATACTGTAAACGAGCCGCCAATGTTTAGTGTCTACATGTAAAAATACTTATTTGTTCGAAGAAACATGTATGATTTATCAGTAATGACAAAAGGTCTATTCTATGGTATTATGTGACCACTATTTCCGTATCGGTATTAAGATTAATCAATGCGGCATGGCATTTTATGCACACAAGTATGGCGGGTACTCCGTGACAAAAATAAGCTTCCAAACAAACGACAGGAGGACCGAACGTCTTGAGTTTCAGCTTGACCCTAAATTTGCGTTTTTAATAAAGTAGCCAAACAGCTATTTAAAGACTATTAATTTAAATTTAAGGCACTAAATACAGATGTTTTATACCTACTCTAGCTTATTTCACTATATATTGGGGCATAAACAGATCCGGTACTGGTTGCAGATTTCGTTGTAATATGAAGTGTATTAAAAATATTAAACATGAAATATGAAGTATTTATATTTAACTTTATATTTATTTTTGAATAGCCATCAAATTTTGTATGTGTATTACCAAAAGTTAAGATTTACTGGGAATCTCAAAGATAAAGAGACTAATTAAACACTAATTGATTGGTAATCACCAGTTTGATCAATATAACATCTAACTATTTTATGCAATATAACTTTTTGATGTATTTTACAAAGGGCTCTGTATTAGTTTAACATTTAATGATTATGTATTGGAAACTCTATGCATGGGTGGTCTATGTGACATCACTGACACTACGACCATGGGTTCCAAAGTTAAATATTGCACAGATAAGATCTTGAAAATGAAGAATCTGACTTCTGAATATGTTCTAATGTCTGTAACTACTTGTAAATATTCTTTATTTTTGCTATTTATGATTGTGTTATGCTATTATCAAAATTAAGTACTGATAAACATATTTGTATTATCTGTTTATAGAACCACACACAAACCCATTATATACACCCAAAAATAAATACTTAAAGAAATGTATGGGCATCTTCATTGCATCCTGACCTGACGTACCACAGTGATTTATTTAACTTGAGCCACATTAGATGCTGGATAACAATGAAAAATAACCATATACCATCAACAATTTAATCATTTGGAGTAATTTGTATGGAGTGTGAACATTGTACAGCAGGCAGAGGTTGTGTCTCTGTTTTAGACCCTGTTTTAAGGCTCCAATGACTTTTGTTTTTGTTTATTATTTTTGTCTCTGCTATCTCTTCAGCCATGCCACTGCCTCTTGCCTGGCTTGCTGCCCTTGATTCATTAACTTCTCGAAACTTGTGATGACCTGTAGGATGTCCTGCCCATTCTGCCCGCTGCCCTCAACTAGTCCCATTCTCACCCCGCTGTTCTCCTGCTTGTTTGTGTGCTGGTTGTTAATAATATATTTATTTGTGTATGAATAATGTATGAATAACAAATAAAAATACAAAATATAAAAAACACATGGACATGAATTAACAGGTGTGTATGTATGTACAGTATGTCTGCTTAAAATAAAGCATACACACAAACGTACACACGTGTTTGATTTGAAAATGAATATGGAATGAACGGAAGATTTTGGCACGAAGTACCTTAAGTATTAAGTGCCTCAACTGATAAAAGAAAAACTTATAAAAGGGCTCAGCATTGACCCGAAGTGGAACATTTTAATTTTACAACAACTTACATTATTGTCTTTGAAGTTCACTATAACATTAAAATATTATAGTTATAATTTAAAATATAATAACATTTTAAAATTATATGTTAACTTATAGTTTAACAGAATTTTGTCTGATAGCAATAATAACACATTTCTTGAGCTGCTTTTTTACTGACAGGAAGGTTCCTCTGACAGAATTCTTCTGACATTTCCTTTTATCAGGTGAGACACTTAATATTTAATACTCAACAAATAAACGACTTTTATTAAAATGTAGGAGAAATAGATACATAAAGTCTATGTATATGTTCTGTATACTTTATTATATCATTTTAATTGCTAAATAGGCTATTATGCGCCACTGATAGTGGTTGAGAGCAAGGGTACATCCGCCCGTCCAAATCCCCTGCTGCTACGAGCTTCTTCGTCACCAAAAAGGATGGAGGCTTGTGGCCATGTATCGATTATAGAGCCCTCAACAGCATCACCGTCAAGTTCCGTTATCCTCTTTCCCTCATCCCTGCTGCCTTGGAACAACTCAGAGGAGCCTCTGTGTTCACCAAGTTAAACCTCTGCAGCGTGTACAACCTCGTCCGGATACGTGAGGAGGACGAGTGGAAAACGGCCTTCGTGACACCTACTGGCCATTATTAATATTTGGTTATGCCATATGGATTGGTCAACGCCCCCTCCGTATTCCAGGATTTCATGCATGAGGTGCTCCGGGAGTTTCTCCATAAATTTGTGTTGGTTTACATTGACGACATCTTGATCTACTCCCGCGGCATGGCAAAACACCACCTACACGTTGCAGAGGTCCTCCAACGCCTGCGAGACTATCACCTCTTTCTCAAGGCAGAGAAATGCACATTCCACCAGCTGTCAGTTCTGTGTTGCATTCCCTGGGATCAAACCCCACAACCTTTGTGGTGCTAACGCAATGCTCTTCCAGTTGAGCTACAGGAACACTACACTGATCACAAGAACCTGGAATATCTTTAAAATGTGAAGCGTCTCAATCCCTGACAGGCCCGATGACCCTATTCTTCATGAGATTCCATTTCACCATCAAATACAGACCTGGGAACACGAACATCAGAGCTGACGCTTTATCCTGCCTATACTCTCCTTCTGAACATTCCATGTCTCCAGAATCCATCCTCTCTCAGTCAATCTTTGTCTGTCCCATTGAATGGACCATTCCTCCAGAAATCTCCTCCACCAATGCTCCCTCCACCAATGTTCATACCTTCTGATTAATGCATTTTGGTAATCGTTGACAGATTTTCCAAGTCATGTCGCCTCATGCCCCTCCCTAACCTGCCCACTGCTATGGAAACTGCAGAACTGTTATTTCAGTATGTGTTTAGATATTTCGGCATCCCTGAAGATATCGTATCGGACAGGTGACCCCAATTCATCTCGAGGGTATGGCGAACATTCTTTACTCTCCTAGGTGTGACCGTAAGCCTATCATCAGGGTACCATCCGCAGTCGAATGGGCAGACTGAACGCAAGATACAGGAGATCGGGCGTTTCCTTCGAACCTTCTGCCACAACCACCAGAACTCGTGAAGCCAGTTCTTGGGCTGGGCCGAGTACGCCCAAAACTCCTTAAGTCAACCAGCCACTGGTCTTACCCCATTCCAGTGCATGCTCAGATACCAGCCCCCGCTGTTCCCTTGGTCAGGGGAACCTTCGGACGTGCCTTCTTTAGATTACTGGTTCCGGGAGAGTGAGAGAGTCTGGGACGAAGCACACTACCAGCTTCGGAGGGCAGTGCACCGGCTGAAGCCCCAGGCCGGATTCACCCTGCATTCCACGTGTCACTCCTCAGAGTGGATGGCACCGTATACTCCGTTCGGGAAATCCTGGACTGCCGTCATCGTGGTGGTTGTCTGAAATATCTAGTGGATTGGGAGGGCTATGGACCTGAGGAGTGATCCTGGGCTCCACGAAATGACATCCTCGATCCAGCTCTTTTCACGGACTTCCACAGACCCCATCCTGATCACCCAGCACCCCTAGAAAGAGGTCAACCACCACACAGACGGGGTCCGCGGCCCTCAGGAGCGGGCCGTGGGGTAGGGGGTACTGTCACAGACTAGCCAGGCTCTCTCACCTTACAATAACAGCGCACACCCTCACCTGAATATTGATTATACACACCTGCCCATTATTTTGCATCTCACTACTTAAGTGATCTCACTTTGAGCAATGGATTCATGATTGCCACACAGCTAATCTCCATTGATTTCCCCAGCATCGATTCCTCTCCAATTCCTCTTGGATTATACTGTCGTCCCATCTACAAAACCCCTACAAGATTGACCATCTACTCACCTGCGACCTACGTCACGTCACCGAAGCGTGTGCAGTGTTTCCAACTCCACTGAGCGTCCACGATCTCCCACTCTGTTTGTTCGAAATAAATGGTAACAGATGTAATGATAAATGATAACGTACGTGATATTTACAAATATCACAGACATTATCATTTATCATCTGTCATTACATCTGTTACCATACATTTTAATATCTTAACCCTCACCTGTTGTCTGGACTCACCTGTGAAATAAACCTGTTTAAACTCTGTCTGAGTCGTTCCGTAACATACATTTTAAAAGGAAAATGTATCGTGCAAGAAAATATACAAACCCAATAAATGTGTAACAGATTACACTCTTAGGTAATGCTTAAGTAATAAGTAATATCAAATGTTGCATTTTGGTATGCAACAAGTTGCATGTTTATAAATGTAATTGTGGTGTCAGGCAATGGTGTTAAACTTAAAAATAAATTAACTAAATACATTTGAGTCTGAGTCTTTTTATTTACATTTTTAGTTTGGAGCAATAAAATAACATACATAGTTAGACTACTGCATGTCTTCCCTTAAAAAGTGAAAATCTGAAAATACAAAGTAAAAATTACCAAATGACTACTACAAAACGATGTTGTCACAATGCTGCAATCGCTACCGTTACATTGTGGTGATGAATCCGGGACTTTCACTTTTCCGGTTGTCAAACTATAACCAGTTATGTTGCCAACAACAAAAGGTTGGTCGTCAGATTATGTTGCAGTTACGTAACAGTTTAATGATTAATAATGATTTAATGAACGTGATTTGGCTAGCTGGGATTGACCCTTAAATTGTGGATGGACTTTGTTCAAAAGCACACCCAACAGCAATTAATTAGTCAAAAAGGCAAAAACATTTTTAATGCTGCTATCATAAAAACTCCTATATTCTTATAACCTATTTATATTTGGCTTTAATGCTCTTTATTTTGCTCTTAAATCCAAATTTGGAAGTGGCTTAGGTTTTGTGTTTACATGTATAACAAATTCCGATCTGTGTCAGATGTGAGTAAAAAACCTGATTTTTTGTGCCAGTGTAAAAGCAGCCTTAGTTTCTATTTCTGCGACGTCACAGCTGATAGGTCATGTACTGATGGATTTGTATTATATTATAAGGGTTTATTTTGAGCTGATATATATTTTTTACCTTTTTAATTTATAAAATATTTTTAAGTAAACAAATGTCTAAAAGGTTAACTAAACTAGCCAATTATGTTGCCTATACGTTGAAACCAATGAATAGTTTACGTCCCTGTTTAATTCATTACTTTTATTGCAAATCCTTCATATTCTTGTCCAGTAAGAATTGCACCCAATATTTGCAATAATACCATGTATTGTGTCACTTGTCTGATGTTTTTATGTTATGTTTTATGTATGATTTTTAAATATATCTCAATATTATTTGTAAAGCTGCTTTGAAGCAATGTAACATTGTAAAAAGTGCTATATAAATAAAATTGAATTAAAATTTTTTAAGGGTAAAATTGTGGAAGTAATTGAAGATAGTGTTGAATTGATAACTAAAATGAATGAAATATATTCACTATTTACACTTTACAAGTCGCTTTCTTCACAAAATCGTTTAAAATTTAGGACAGCAAGATCATAAGTTGTATTTTAATGATTTTAATATCAGTTTTTCTCTTTGTCAGTGGCATGTCAAATGCAGTGGGTGTCTGTTTTGCACAGAAAACTGTCACCACCCACACTGTCAATCCGAAGCAAGCTAGAAATCCACCGCCTCTGCTCGTGTAGATCCCGGCCATCACGTTCAGTTGATCTTGCAATCAAAACTTTTCGACAAACATAACATTTTGATTCGCCAAGGATTTAGAGGTGAAAAACCTTTTGACTTGCAAACAAAACTATAAAAATAACAAAACATTTCGACCTGCAAGCAGAAGTTTCAGATTTGAAATGAAAGAAAATAAGAACACAATCGATAATCAATGTTAAGCTTAAACATTTTGAAACCTTAATTTTTGTTTTCAAACCTTGATTTTTTGTTTAAAAACTGTTTCCATTGTGATTATTAGTGTATACCCTCCTTGTTATTTTTTTTCTTTTTCCTTTTAGAAAATATGCACACCATGTTTGTAACATTTCGTTATTTTTTTTATATTAATTATTCAGCATATACAAACAACAATAACTTAAAAACTTTACTGTTCGCTTCTCTAACGGAAGTGACGCCATACGCGCGGACGTGGCCGGAAATCCGCCATTTTGAGGAACGACTTGAAGTTCAAGGGGAAAGTTATAAATTGTAAGCATTATAAACTTATTTAACTTGGACACGAATGCTTGATTTGCACGCTTTATCACGAGATAGTCAAACGGTAAACACTACTGAATTATATAGCGCCTGTAGAAAATAGTCGCGTGAGATTAACGGAGTTAAATTGAATTTAAACTGTTCAGATGTGTGTCTGTGACAAAGGAAACAGCAGATTATTGACTAGTCAGCGTTATTGCTAAATATTAATATTAGTTTAATATGAAATTGTATAATTAGATTATATTAATCTAATATTAGACTAATATTAATAATCGGTTCTTTAAGACATGACAACACACCACTGTCACTAGATCATATTAATATTTTAGATACTTTAAGTATCAACCCCACAACACAATTTATTTTACAATTACTTATTTGTAAGTATTCGTGTTTTAAATTAGCCATTTTTATACATTTTATTATTAAATAATATATTTTAATATCATTTATCATTATCCTGCACTTCAAGATAGCTTCGTTATGTGTATGTATACTATATATATTTATATATTCTGTTTTTACATTTAATGTTATTTTGTCATAACAGCTTTTCACATCTGTTCCTTTTTAACTACTTAGTAATTTTAATGCACAAGTGTATGTTTAGTTCATTCATTAAGAAGAAGAGTCTCTGATTTCTTTGTTTCTTGTTCAGTTTTAGCAGAGTAAAACCGCATCCTTCAAACATGGGCAATATATTTGCAAATCTCTTTAAAGTGTTTGGCAAGAAAGAGATGAGAATTCTCATGGTGGGTCTTGACGCTGCTGGAAAGACAACAATTCTTTACAAACTGAAGCTGGGGGAAATAGTTACCACAATTCCAACTATCGGTAGGTGACTAAAATCTATATAATCAATGTTTGAAAAAGAGAAATGTGTGTGAAGATTTATTCGATCTTTTCTATTAAAGGTTTTAACGTTGAAACTGTTGAGTACAAAAATATAAGTTTCACTGTTTGGGATGTTGGTGGTCAAGACAAGATTCGACCGCTGTGGCGTCATTACTTCCAGAACACACAAGGTAAGATTTCCCTAATTTTACAGTATATAAAGTGTTGCTAAGACACTTTTTCTAGAGAAATTTATTTTTGGTTACGTTTTGCTGCTGTTACTACTCATGAATAAGATTATATAAATTGAGGTATGTTTTAGTAATATTTGTTGTATCTGTTTAATGTTGTCACTTTAATTGAGGCTGATTGTTACAGATACATTTCTTACTTCCTATTTAGTGCAATCTGGTATGTCACCCAAATCACAGTTCTAAACAGCATTATCCATTACACCTGAGTGAGTCATTAAAGATCCAGCCCAAACAAACGATTCCTTCATGAATTCGGCATTACTATAATACAGGATGTCTTTTGGGTGATATGTAATGGATAATGTAGACTGAGCCAGTAATTATAAAAGTAAACTTTAATCTGATTTGACCTTGTTCTAGGTCTAATCTTTGTGGTTGACAGCAATGACAGAGAGCGTGTGAATGAGGCTCGAGAGGAACTCATGAGAATGTTGGCTGAGGATGAGCTCAGGGAAGCGGTCCTGCTGGTGTTCGCCAACAAACAGGTAACAACAGCTTTCATGCCATCAAGTGCAGCACTTACAACAGATTTTTAACAGATCTGTTGATGCTTTTGTCCAACAGGACCTGCCGAATGCCATGAACGCTGCAGAAATCACAGATAAGCTGGGGCTGCACTCACTCCGGCACAGGAACTGGTACATTCAAGCCACATGTGCCACCAGTGGAGATGGCCTCTATGAAGGACTCGACTGGTTGTCCAACCAACTGAAGAATCAGAAATAATCACCTCACTGTACTGTTCTTTCTACTTAAATCTTCTCAACACTTGCTTTAATATTCCGTTTTTAAACATAGTGTGCTGGAAGCGGCACTCGTTTCATATCTGATTAATGCAGAAGCGCTACGAGGGAGAAAAACATGCCAGGAAAGGCCCATCGCTCTCATGTGAAATGTACATAGTTGTGTTTCTGTTAAGAGGCAGCTGTCTGAGCACCATTATGTAATATAGACCTAGATTTTCATTGTTTTTCTCTCTTTTTTTCTTATTGTTTGAGTCATTGGACAAGGGGAGTTTTAAGAACACCGGTCAGATCTCATTTGAAGCTTGCACATTTTTTTTGTGCTTATATTATGACTGTGTCTTACATGTACTGTAAGCAAGAGTTTTGTTTATCTCCCATAAGTACAGGGAATTAGACTGTATGGACACTACCTGCACAATTTGTGGTTCAATTTAGAAGAAAAGAAAACAGAAACTTTTAAACTATTTTCTCAGCAAACAGTGAAATGACCTCAAGCTTTACTGTCAGGATACTTTAGGAGCCATAGGTCTTTAATAATACTAATAGTAAGCCAGCTACAAAAAGATGCTCAGCTTATACATTTTTTTCGTTTTGTTGTCAGACTCTCAGTACACAACCATAAATATTTTCAGTGTGCATGGGAAAATCTTTGGTACGGCTCAGGTAAAACAAGATTTGTAGTAGAGTAAATCTCACAAAACATTAAAAATATGTCCAGGTCATCTTCACCCCAAAATTGAAAAAAGTTAGAAAATATTTTACATTGTGTTGTATCATTTAATATTTTCATTACTGTAATGCCAAAAATGATACTGTAGTGTTGCCTTGCTCATTGAAAAACATGAAGAAAAAAGACATGAAATTAATTGTGACCTGGAGATGTTTTGATGTTTGGAGATTCACTCAGTAAGAAAAACTGAAGCATTGAATTAACACACCTATAATAAAGGTTATATAGCAAAAATACATTTCATATAGTCACGAGACACTGTTTATGTGTGCTTCAGTGAATGTTACCTTTTATTATTTTAAGGGTCTTGCTAATGTACATGTAAACTAAAATTCAAACCACCACTAGAAATATATAACAATACCTCATTTAAGCAACTAATTTCTTGATGTCATCAGTGTTATAAATTTCTTTTGACAATGTTATTCTGATGGCTTTATGGTCCTAATCAACCTTGAGAATGTGGCATGTTAGTAACAATATAATTGTATGAGCCCTCTGTTTTACATATATGAATCTTAGAGTAGCCCCCTCGTGCCTTTAAATTCTACAAAGACACCTGTTTGAGTTTAACAGCCTTTGCGTCCACTCACATCATTATTACAGCTATGTTAGAGCCATGGCTTAAAAGCCACTGGACTGTTATTTATCTTAACCTCTAATTTGACACTGATTGCTTGTTGTGAAATACTGTATGTGAATCTCTTAGCAAAATATGAAAGCGTCTGAAAGCGTGACTTAACGTAAATGTCTTTTATATTTTTTCATTTGACAGAAATGCACTGTAAATAAAGATGGACTTGAACTGTTGTGTAATTTTTTTTAATTAAAACAGTTCTTTGTCTTAAGTTAAATAGACAGTTTTACAGTAAATTACAACAAGGTGAACAATTTCACCATAAATCTGCACCACAATGAGAAAATAACATTTAGACTTATAAAAACACACTTGCATTTTATTGATACTTTCACAAATTCTATTATTACGTTGGCTTGACAATACAAACATTGTTATTGTTATTATTTTTAAGTTTATTAGTGGTGCTTGCGAAGCAGATCTTTGTGATTTCATTGCTCCGCATCAGAATGCCATAGAGACTTGGGAATGGACTCATATTGCTCGGCTTAGCAAGCAGCAAAAAAATAACATTTTAACTTCATAGCCATGTAGCCAAGTAGTCTTTAATTATCACCATGAAAACTGTTCAACCATGCCCTAGCAACCATTTAGAGCACAATAGCAACCAACATGAATTAGTTATATCTCAGCACCAGAACATCACAGAGACATGGGAGTTGGTTTTCGATTCAGACACACAATCGACTATTAGTATTACACTGTTCACTGTCTAGCTACACCCTAGCAACCATGTAATGAAATGAATAAGCATATCTCAATATTTCAACATTGTAGAGACGTGGCTGGACTTGACTCAGGCTGTTAGTGGCTGTTGGTCAGTATTACCTGAAGTAAACGCAAATTGTTTGTGTTGTGTTGTGTTTTAATGGTTTAATTCATTTATAATCATTTATTCACATAATTATTTATAATCATTTAAAAATCATTAGTTATTCACAATTTATCATTTGATTATTATCATTATATCATTTAAATATTTTATCATTTTAACATTTATTCATTTATCATATTATTATATTTTAATATTCTATATTTCTTATTACATTTTTTGTATATGCTTTTTCATTATTGTTTAGTCTCATGATTGTGGGGTTTCATTAATTGTTTGGTCTGTATAACCTCTGATAAGAGGGGATGTTTATGGAAACCCAAGGTTTTATGGGATGTTGTCATGAACCAGTTTGATATATTATTGTCTGCTGAAATGTGTTCTTCAGACGAAGTTTAAACATTGAGACATACGCAACTAAGATTGTTTAATAAACTCTATTCTTATACCATCATCACTTTGTCTCCTGCTTCTGCTCTTTTCTGGCTTTCATCAGTCAACTTCTTGACTGACAGAAGACTGTTTAACACTCGTTTTGGGTATTTTTAGATACTAGACAAGACTTGCTGTTAACGGGGTTTGGGTATCGACAGCTCTGCTGACAAGTTGTTCTGTTACCAGAAGAACTGATATTTCTGGCAGGATCTGGTGTCCGGGCTGGATTCTAATTATTGTCTTGGCGTGGGGACTCTGATCTAACATACCCTAGCAATGATTTAGCGCACCTAGCAATCTCATAACATCATGGATTGTTGGAGATTTTAACATCCATGTGGATAATGAAAAAGATTAATTGGGGTTGATTTTCAAATACATTTTAAACTCTATCAGGTTTCACAACATGTGTTAGGACCTACTCATTGTTGTAATCATACGTTAGATTTAATACTGTTCTATGGTGTAAATGTTGATGACATTAATATCCTGCAGCAGTGCGAAAACATTTCATATCATTATCTGGTGTCCTGCTTAATACATTTACCTATGGTTGCAAAATAAGATCCTTGCTACAAATACTGTAGAACAATAACTTCTTTTGTCAACAATCTACCTGAACTGTCTCAATTCCTTAGCACAGAGACTGCTCTCATCGGAGTGACAAATGATTTGCTCTTGTGGGCTGATCGTAGCTGCATCTCTTTTCTAGTTCTATTCAACCTTAGCGCAGCTTTTGACACTATTGACCACAGCACTTTTCTAAAAGGGCTTGAAAATTATGTTGGCATAAATGAAACTGCACTGACATGGTTTAAATTATATTTACTTGACCAATTCCAGTTGGTTGCTGAAAAGGTGTCATATGGAGTGCCACAGGGCTCAGTGCTTGGGCCTCTGCTTTTCACCCTGTATACGCTACCTCTGGGAGCAATTATTAAGAGACATGGAGTTAGTTTTTATTGTTATGCTCATGGTACTTAACTGTACACATTTTCAAGGCCCAATGAGAAAAATAACTTCACCAAACTAACAGAATGTATAGTCAATATCAAAACTAGGATGCCTAGCAACATTCTACTACTAAATTCAGACAAAACAGAAGTTTTAATTATTGGACCAAAATCTTCCACATGACACAACCTAGAATACTGTTTTACTCTTGGTGGATGCTCTATAAAGCCTGCTTTATCAGATAAGAATCTGGGTGTCCTTTTTGATAGCAGTTTGTGAAAACCACTTTTCCAATATTTGTAAAACATTTTTTTCACCTTAAAAATATATCAAAACTATAACAAATGCTCTCTATGTCAAACACAGAACAATTCATTCATGCATTCATGACATTAAGACTTGAGTATTGAAATGCCTTATTAGGTGGCTGCCCTGCAGCTTTAATTCAAAAACTCCAGCTGGTTCAAAATGCAGCAGAGTTCTTACAAGAACAAAAAAGTATGACCATATTAGCAAAGGTCTGTCAACTCTGCACTGGCTGCCTATCAAGTATTGTGCTTCAAATTCTGTTGATTACCTACAAGGACCTGAGTGGTTTAGCTCCTTAGTACCAGAGCTCAATATTTTTGCTTCCTGCAAAAATATGTACAATTTGTAATGGTCCAAAATCCTCACAGAATGCATTTTTACATTTTCAAAAAAACGTCTCTCAAAAGGCCTTTAATAGTGAAAGCAGTCCTTGTAATGCTTAGACAGGAAGGGGGGAGCAAGACTTAATGCAACCCCCCCGTTTGGCCCAAACAGACTCGGTTCACGGAGCTGATGCTTCTCTCAAAAGCCCCTCCCTGGCAGATTCCTCTGAGGAAGGACCTTTCTCAGAGGCAGAAAAGGATTTGGCACCCGAGGCCAGACCTCTGTAGGGGGAAGACTCATGGACATGTGCTGACTTTCCTATTTGAAGCTTTCTGAATACAATTTTGAAATGGAAGGATGTAACATCACCTCATCCAATATAGTTAAAAACTTGGGCAACATATTACACAGTAATTGCAAAAATCAAATTTAGATTAAAGACACATAATTTGGGGCATTTTGGGCCCCCTAACTTGCTCAAAAATTCTTGAAACTCAGCACACATCAGAGTTATTGGCCCTTAGGGCCGGGCAAAGGCTGGCACATGGGCAGGCCAGGAGGGTTTGCTAGTGCCCCCTGGTATAAGGTGCAAAAAGATGACGCATATTTCATACATGCACACACCTATACTTGGTTCATGTATTAGTTCTGCCCAACAGGAAGTCGGCCATTGTTTATTTTTATGTCATGATCTTTTGAAATACTTGAAATAGTTCTTCTAGGGAGTTCAAGTGCCATGGCGAGGTCATAAATTTATGGCAAAAAAATGGAAAAATGGAAAGTCTCTAATATCTACTACATTCATTGAGCGATTAACATCAAACTTGTCAGATATGTTTGGTGTGGTGACCTGATGACATTGATATGACTATTGACAGTCACATTCATAACGCCACCAACTGGAAACAGGAAGTGTGTCTCTTTAAACAAACTTTAAAATAGTCCACTGAATAAATTTAGCCAATTCACTTGAGACTTGGTCAAAATAATGTAGAGACATGGCTGATGAAGTTCAAAAACCATTTTTGATGTTTTAAATTATTTTGCCATGGTAATTAAATGGCATTAAATATTTAAATTATATTAACATATATATGTTAATATAACATATAACACGATTTGTTAATTTGCACACACAAAAAAGTGATTTTCCTAACAAATTCATTCAAGCCCATGTTGCAAAAATGAGTACACCCCAATTATAGTCTTAGGAGAAAAGCCACACTTAAGACTACAAATTTCTAATTAACAGGCATTCAACCACAGATGAGTCTAATGATTCATTTAAGAGGGGTCCAGCAGACAGGTGACTATAAAAGGGCATTACTTAACAAAGAAAAGCCCTTCCCATTTCATGCTGTCAGCAATAGCTTCCCATGGAAGAGAAATGTCACAAAATCTGAAAAAGGAAATCATTTCTTTACACAAAAAAGGTGAAGGCTACAAGAAGATCAGCAAAGCTTTACATATCAGTCAAAATACTGTAGCAAAGGTGATCCAAAAATTTAAGAAAGATGGAAGTGCAACCATCTTACAGAGACGTCCAGGCCGTCCACGGAAGTTAACATCTCGACAGGAGCGTCTTCTGATGAGAA
>JAZGTK010005569.1:0-22169 GCA_036877625.1 Ambastaia sidthimunki
GTATTGCATTGGCTTCTGTCACAAGAGTGCAAAGTCAAAACGAAACTTATTTCCTCAAGCTAATCTGGTACGCAGACCACGTTTTAAATTCTGCAGAGCTCAAGTGACACGCATGGGTCCCCAAACAAACAGCCAATCACATGATTTCAAAGAAATCTGATAATACAGCCTGTTACAGTTGTTATAGTTACTTTCTGTTTACAGACAAAACCACAAGTCAAACTGACATTTCCCAGGAAATCAGACCAGACAGCTCAAATTATAAATCATTATTATAAATTTACCTTTGTGAACTGAGGTAAGAAGACCATTTTAAACACTGAAGTACTCGCTCAATAACTGCTTTGTTTATTTTTACACAAAACTTTAAGTAACATATCACAAAAATAATCATTAAAATCAATGCTGGTATATTGTGACACTTTATTTTTACCTTCCACATGCCTCCTGACAGTCCACACAGCGTTTGGGTTACCGGGCAATTCAGAAACAGCCATTTCTGACACCTAAAAAAAACATTTAAGTTTGAACATTTCTAATAAACTTCTGGTAATCCCTAGATTCAGGTGTGATACGACAAAAGTTACACAGAATTTACACAAGTTACAAGTTACACAAAGACTTGATGGGTGTCAAAATTCCACATTGCAACAAAGTTGTGGAAAAATGACACATGAATGTTTATTAATGACACACACCTCCAGTCCATGTCTCAAAACCCTCAGTGTGGATCTGGGTCCCCTTCCACACGCCACATACAGCTGCGGAGTGTCTTCATTAGCCAAATCTGCAATCTGTCCAGAAAAATAAGCAATTGTCCATTAGTCTCCCATCAGTAACAAAGAACTTTTGCTTCTTTTTTTACCACTACAAAATAAATGATACAAAGACAACATTACAACTACTGCAAGCAGTTTAACTTCATTAACCAAATCATGACTCATTCCCAAACTTTGGTTTCCATGCCAACTTATTACACCTCACAATAATAATTTCTTGGTTGGTTGGTTGGTTATGGGCCTGCAGCCACTGAAGCATTTATTAACATCAGTTGATTAAAAGCAAAATGTGAGTTCACACACACCTGGCAGGACATAATGGGTGAGAGATTTTCTTGCTCATCCACCAGCACAAGGTTCTTGAGGGGGCGGGGCTGGAAAAAGAACGTGTCCCCCTCTTCTAAAGGCATGGCGGAGGAAAACTCCGGCTCTTCGTCGTCATCACCCAAATGGGCAATCTGATACAGGTAGCTAACAAACAAAACAGGTTTCAGACTCGCACATTTCAAGTATTGTGCAGTACAATGTGCTCAACAGGGCGCGTCCGCAGGCAATGTTTTCGGGTATCAGGTTAGCAGAACATGAGAGAAGGATGGTTTAATTCAGAGGATGTAGGCTTTAGATAAATGAAACCACAGCACCCACATTCCTCAGTCTGGTGTCAGTTTCTCTAAGCTGTAATATATGAAGTATAAGCAAATCCAAAAGACAATAAAATCACCCATTTCCATAACAATTACTAAACACCAACCATTTCTAAATTGTGCCAGATCTACTTACTGGTTTCCAAACTCTGAAGCAACGAATAAGAAGCCAGTCTTCAAGACACACATGGCTGTAGCCACGGGAATGGTATCAAAATACTTCATCCTGATTTCTGTTACCTGAAAGACATCAAGAGAAACCAGTATTTAATCCAGACATTTATTCATTCATTCCAGCATTTCAACTTCTTATGTTGTGTATGTAATCTGAGATCAGATCTCTAATTCACAGACAATCTGGAAACAAACAGAGTCTCACCTTACAGCATCTGTATTTATTCATTCATTCTGATACTTTCATCAGTAAAAAGCAGGTTATATAAAATGCTGCATTTTAAAGTTCCTATCTGATATCTCTGACTCAGACAACAGTTAAAAGAACTGTGCATAGATGACAAAGTACACGACAAAATTGTAACATTAGCATTTATTCTGCAAGTGCATTTTCTCAACAAAAGAGGATTATTTACACAACCTCTCACCAAATGTTTGTCAAACAGGTTTAACACCTAACAGATTACTGTCTGTGTGTTTAGGCCTTTTCTGAAAACATTTGTTAATTAGATCTTATTATTTAATGTCACAAGTCTGTCTCACTGATGCATGAAAGTGAGTTTTTCACTAAAGCTGCAATCCGTAATTTTTGCCTCTCTACCGCCATCTCTGTTTGAACCATAAAACTGCAGGGAACCCTGGGAGATATTTTCTTAACATAGATGACAAGTGTTAATTCTAAACTGATGTAAGGACAGGTTACAAATGCCGCACCATCTACAGTACCAGGACATGCAATATATGAGCTTCTTTCTGTTTACAAACAGACAATTTTTGTTCACTTAGCATTCTTTAAAAATATATACAGATCACAGCATTAACCATGTACAAATCCTTGTGTGCCATCACACACCCACATCTTGGCAAAATCAGGACTGAGAACTTCTGCCAAAGTTTAAGATGAAAGTTTGACTTCCTGGTGTATTGTTGSACTTCCCAGTTAGGAAGCWGGAAATTCCAGCTAAGTCGAAAGAACCGCAGCACAAAAACTGGAATGTAAACAAATCCTCCAAGCATCTATTAACTAATTAAGGAGACTGATGAAAGACTGGTCTTCAKTTGCTGTCTCTTACCATTTCTTCATCTGTTTCCAGGGTAACCTTAAAGATGTCTCCCTGCTCTGTCTGGGCCAGGAAGAAAAACATGGACTTGGTCTTGTGGGTGGCCGAGCAGACAAAGATCATGCCTCGCTCTGGGTCATCCAGGTCATTCTGATACACACAGAGAATCATGGGGGGAAAAAAAGACACTCAGATCACATCAGTGTTTAATTGTTGATTCTGGAAACAGCAACTTAACATTGAAACAAGCCTGTTAAACTAGACAGTCTTTTCAGGTCAAGAACAAACAGTTCAGATCAGAGGTTTTAATGTATCTCCAGATACAGTCAGAGAAGAGACATGAAAAGCTCATCATTTCAAAACTAACTCCTGTCCTGTTCAACATGAAGGCCAAACACACACACTTACCCTCCTACGCGGGATTGGACAACGGATGTCTGGCTGGTCTCCAAAGTTTTTGTATGTGATGTAGTTCTCAGAGCAAATCAGCACACCACTGGGTCCATCAGAACCACCAGGAACTATGAGAGACGAAGATCAGATTAACACAAAAAAAAACACACTTAGCTGGATGTCTTTTCTCTAAAAACTTCACAATTTCTTAGCATAAAGATCAGAAATTACAATACTCTTCACCAAGCAGTCAGAGAAGAGACATGATATTCATCATTTCTGTAGCAGAGTTGGATAAAAGAACATTGTTTCAATTGAATCTAATATGTACATCTTTTAGTTTACACTTTGATAAGTCAGCACCTGTGATGAGGAAGTTGCCGTGCTCCTCCAGTGCCTCGCTGTATTTGCGCACCACATGGTTGAGGCCCAAATCCAGCTCATAGAAGGTCAGAGTCTGCTGAGTGTTTGCTGCCGCCTCTCCTGTGGGGTCATTATCTGCCTCCTGCAAAACCAGAAAAACAGACACACATCTACTGTTAAAAAGTTTGAGGCTCTGTGGGTGTTTTCAAAAATGTTTCAAAAAAACGTGGTTCTTAGAACAAGAAACACATTTAAAAATCACTATAATCATGCTGTTTCCCATATGCATTTAAAACACTCTAATCAATAGTTTAAATAAAGTGTATGCAAAAAGATGCATGTTACAACTTAATGCATGCTTAGGATTTGAAACAATCAGCTAGCTGCTTGTGTCTGCATTTTAAGCAACTCAGGATGAGTAATGAAAAATCTCCAACACTAGAGAATCCCTCAAGAAAGACTCTGACCTCATAGTCCATTTCTAGGCAGGCAAACATTGGATTCTCAAAGCCAACGTCCACCCCGACTACATGGTAGACGAGTGTATTGGCTTTGTGTGCCTCCAGAGGAGAAGAAATAGTAAGGCGGGCAGCCGCATCTCTGTTCAGGATATATACCAGCTTTTGCTTCTCTGTGGCACCTGAAACACACAGTTAAAGTTTTAAATGAATATTAACATTTTTTGTTGTTCTACATACCGCTTTAATAATGCAATAGGATCTTATCTCTGAGTTCTTTCAGTTAGTGTCACTCAATGAAAACAAAGAGGAGATTATATGATACAGAACCATGTGGTCTTACCTATCATAACAGCTCTGCCCTTAGGGTCCACGGCGAGAAACTGCCCTGGCACGATGCGTCTGCAGCCACTCTTGCCAAATGTCTCCTGGTGGATCTTTTCAAACATGTTCTTTGAGGGATGGTACTCCAAGATTACAATACGACCGGAATCACTTCCAATCACAATGTAGTCTAAGAGTCAAAGATGAGAAAAGAGATAAGCATAAATCCAAGCTTCTTTATATGAGCTCTACCCAATACAACAGTGGAGAAGTTAAGCCGTTTACCTTTAGTTCCACCTGTCAGCCTGAAGGCCATGAGGGATCGGATGACACCAAACACCTCCATAGTAAGCAACGTGTGGACCTTGCCTGTGTTGGCATCAGGACGCAGTAGCTCAAGGATCTTCCCACGGGAAACAACAATCTCCTGCTGCTTGGTTCCTAGAATAAGAGCAACAACACACAGGAACCAAATGTCATGCTTAAAATAGTTTAACTTCAAAGTTATGATTCAGGGTATAGTTAGAAGTCACAGGTTTACAAGATTCACTCTGCTCTACCTGAGAAGTTGCCATGGATGGCATGAGTAATGCCAGTGGCCCGCTGCAGGGTCAGGTTGTAGAGAAACATGGTTGCTGTCGCTGGACCTTCAGGCTCAGGACAAGGGAGCTAAAACTGCACCTGCAACCACATGCCACATTCCTTACTGAAGTACTAACGCAATCTCACCGCAAAACAAATAAAAAGAAAGTCAACACACCGTTCATAACAAATAATGTGTCTTAGCCTACGCGATGGCCTTTACTTACAAAGTTTATATTTAAACGTGATGTATTTTGAGTGCACACGCAACAAACAAANACATGAGTTTACTCATGTTTAATTTTAAAATTGCAGGATGAATTCAGGCTCCTCCCCTTTTTGTTCATTGAGTTGCAAAAATGCATTTATAAAACAATGAGCGGCCCAATTCTTCATGGAATTGTGATTTAGAGTTACATAAACCACATAAACAAAAAAAAAATACACATAATCGACTGCTAACAACGGTTAATTTGCAAGCGATAGTCTGTCGCCCATTCATCACTAGCCGTTGGCTAGCAAACTTCATTTATCATTTACGCGGACTAAGTCCACATTTTGAATACAGATTTATATATGATAAAACAATATGGGTTACTCAGTTAATACAGGAAAACTGTTTACCGAAATAGCAACCAAGATGTTGTAGATTTCAGTCAGATGAAAAATGTATATATTTCATTGGCCTGATCACTCGTTATTCCTAAACGGCGCTTAAAGGACTGAGGGCCTCTCACTCCTTTGTCGCTCGGAAGGGCTGGTCTAATAGGCGCCTGAATGAAAATATTTACCACAAAAAGAGATCTTATACAAACATGGTTGAAAACAAAAAACAATCACATGTTTATAATTTTGGGTTTATTTTTATAGAACACTGTATAGAATATGTATAGATTCATTGTTGTCATTACATAAAAGTGTGCGTGTATATTCAGGCTATAGCCCCCGGCTAACCCTGGTTGCTTCCAAGGTTTATTCCTCTACTATAAGCATTAAGTTTTTCTTTTCGTTGACACACTTTCTCAGTATGGGTTTACAAACAAAAATACAAAGCTATTTTTAACAAGCTTTAAATGGAACTGCGCAATGGGCATTTTGAAGAATTAAAAACATTACGACTGCAATATATTTTCTGTAAAACCGCTTTAAAACAATACGCATTGTGAAAAGCGGCATATAAATAAAACCGACCGAAGCTTTTTAAAAAGAGACTGTGGTTATGAAAATTCCATAAAATAACCACACTGGCAAAAGTTTCATTTTTTGGTATTACACTTTAAAATTACCGCAATGGAAATATTTATGGACAGAAATTACAATAGTTTGAGGCTTTAAAGCTTTTAAACTACCTATTATTACGTTTCTTCTTATTTCCGGTGGTAAATCTTTATATGCAAAAATAATATTTTCATTAAAATAACAAAAATATTCCAGAGAGATTAAAATACATTCTGATGTAACTGTTGTGTGAATACATTGGAAAACTGTAGGCCCCTTACAGTAACAGATTTTTGTGTAATATGTGCTAGCAAATCTTACTTTAAACCCACCCTAACACTCCATCATCCCACAGTGGGTAATTTCTTAATATGGATTTCAGAGAATGGACCCAAGAGAAATAAGCACCATCCGCTTCTGTCCTACATTTTCTGCCTAACATTCGTGTTCAGAGCAGCTATTCCCATAACAGCTGTATAATTCATTCAGTGTCTTTGGTGTGAGTGTGAGGTTGTTAATGCATACTTAAACAACCTCATTCCACAAGATAAGATTTATCGTTTATGCATTTTGTCTGTTACTTTGATTAAATAAAATAAAAACGTTACAATTTTCTAAGTATTTATGAAGAAGCATTTCCAAAAGGGGGCGGTATTGCATCAGTGATTTGTCGGGGCTGCACATTGACATACCATTGTAATACATGTACATAAAGCCACATATTTCATGTAAATGTGATGAAGAATCAAAGCCCAAAAACTACAAGCAATTTAGTATCTGTGGAAATGGTTGCACGAAATCCGAGGAATGTATTTTTAGGACTATTTTTGTGCTGAAATATAACATCAGATTATATATAGAACGAACTATTTATAAAGAATTGCCAGAAAAAATAAAAATGTGTTTTGTATAAATAATATACTTAAATGTTAATGAATATTGTAGTATGCATTTATAGTTATTCTCCGTACAATCACACAAGCAGCGGCATCACAGCTCTTTTTATTAGCGGACTGCTGTGAATGCCTTCAGTTCCAGATGCATTATGGGAAATGTAGTATATGATGACACAGGACTCGAGCGCATCCACTGAGACCAAGACTCAGATATGTTTTAGCTGTTTAGTATATCACAGCTTATAAAGTAACAAAAAATGGGGTAACTTAATAGATTCATTGGAAAAAAACTAACTAATTCTTCAGAAGCACAATTTTGGTGATAAATCTGCAATGGACTACATATCCCGGTATAAAAGCGATTAGAGATTGTGGGGTGAGGGGTGTCTGGTTAAGGGGGGCTGCTGTGCACGGTGTTTTGTGCGATATTCTGTACACACACGGAGTACATGCAGCATTGTGAAAATTGCATTGTTGCAGATTATCCAAGCGCTTAGAGACAATAAAATAGCGGACAGCGGCATTAATCCATCTGCACATCTGCATCGGCGTATTATCAGGACGCTGGAGACGACCACATAGCATCTATGTGAATAACCATATATCCGGTATAAACTGTCTGCAGAGATTTACATTCTTGAGAGAAGGCGAAGTTGGGTGTCGTTATTTCCTAAAGCTGTCCCGTCCTACTTTTATTATTAAAAGATAAAGGATTACGTTTCTTAAGGATCATCGCAAGGTAAGGAATACAAGAGCATCATAAAATGTATGTAATTTGTGTCAGTTATGTGAGATAACCTGTTGTGGTTCACACGTACGTGGTGTTTAACCCATTCAATGTTTTTTTCCTATCTTTTAAGCAGATTGTGTAGCTAGAGTGGTCACTGACCCAAATCATGCATAGAGGTACAGGAGGCACCCATGGCTTGTCCCTTTGTGTCCAAGCTCATTTCATTTATGTGAGGGTCTCATTCCACTCTAAACCCACCCTTACTGATCTGCCAGCGTTGCTTAGATACAGGAGAGTAAGAGGGGTAGTAAAGGGCTTTCTTGGGGTTGGTGTGATGGGGTAACTAGTCTTTAATCAGTTTGACCAAAGTAACCTGAACTCAAGAATGTGACCTTTAAACTCAATAAAGTGAAAATAAATGACCAGAAGATGAAAAACATTAAAGTTAAATTTACATACCGTCTTTACAAAGTAATGATAATATTTTTTTAATCCATATTTATGTTTGTGGGTTTCATATTATATTTATGTGAGGTGGATTATTTGGTGATGGAAATATTGGTGATGACCTAAAGAGTAAATCTTTTTATAATTTTCTGAGTTTATTAATATGTATTAATGGTGCACCGTTAAAAGTAGGCTTACGAAATCTAGTGGAATTTTCAGGTACTATTAACAACCTTTGGCTTAAATGAAGAATACATTACTGAAGTAAATTGCCTTTAATTTATTGTAGAGCTCTTAAAAGCTTTTGAATCACCATTAAAGATTAATTAATGGGTCAGTTAATGGGTGTTTTTTATGTTAGTTTTTGGAAAAAAAGTGTCTGCTAAATGCATTAATATAAATGTAATCTATACACTATTGTACGGTGCATTAGCAACCATAAGGACATAAATACCTGAATATATCTGAGCATTTAAATAATTGCTGACTGTATCTGACTTTAATTAATAGGTCGACTGCAGTTGGGGTTAATTGCGTGACTCTGGACGGCTCTTTTTCATCCTAGGGTTTGAGAACATTAAGAGTGTTATTCAAACATTTTTGTAACGTTTTTGAAACATTTCACCTAATACTTAAAAATGTTTTTGATATATGATATGTAATGTTAAAAAAATGTTCTACTAACATCACTGCAAGAGTTTGTTGGATAACTTTGAGAGAACTTCTATTAGCCAACATTTTGAGAATGTTCCTTGTTATCTGGGAACCCATTAAACAAAAGGCCAGGCTCAGGCTGAGTTGTATATGAAGAGCTGTGCACATCCGGTTTAATGTTTCCTAGGGCGTAATAAAGGACCATTTATTTCTTACACCGCCTGCAAAATTATTCATAGTGAGTCATTGGTGAAAGCATGTCATGAATAAATCATAACATTGAATATTTTAATCTCTGGATGAGTTGCGTAAACATGCATGTCCTTATCCTGAAATTACAGTCTAAGCTTTTAAACATAATCAATGTGAATGAGAGGATACAGTACAGAGGGGTTCAGAGAAGGACGTTGTTTATTGAAAAGGACTGAAATCTATCTTGTTTTGTTGTCTTATTTGTTTGACAGATGTTCATCATCTTCTGTAACTAGGTTAAGGTGGCATCTTGGGAATTTCAGGAGCCAGCCAATGTCCTGCTGACGTGGTACTAACTAGGTTAACACATGCTGTCAGCCAGTCACATACGAGGGCTTTTAAACAGGTTACTCAATAGGAAGCCTTTTTCTATAAGGGACTCAGATTACTTCTTTCACAGAGATCCAACAGCAGGCTCACCTGAAATCCATTCCTGTCACTTTATATAGCTCAAGAATAAAACGTTTTAAAAGAGCTGTTACGTTCATAATTTTGCAGACCACATATATTATACAAAATTCAAAATAGGACTAGTGAATGTAATTTTGTATACCTGTGTGTGTGTGTGATTATAGGTTTAACTGTACTTTTTAAGGCCAATATCCTTACAAATTTAATAAATAAAAAAGCAAAATAACACAAAAGCAAATACGACAAAATGCCCTTGTTGACCTTATAGTGTCTAAGGTGTGTGTGTGATACAGAGAGAGAGTGCGGGCGAGAGAGACAGTGTATCCTCACACATTCTGTGGGATTCTTGGAAGGCTTTTCTTCCACACAGACTCATCGCATCAGATCACTGGAAATGTAATGGTTAATTCAGCAACAGTCTTGTCATCACCAGAAATATCTTTTGTGATTTCAGCCAAGAAAGGAAAGGAACACGACACTCTCATTTTACACTCTCAGAACTATTACATTATGTTGCAGCGTGACATCGAAAGAGCACTGAAAACCGTAGCCCACCTCATTTACTAATTGCATGTTAATCCAAATTAAATGTTAATGAAATAGCTCTGAGGCTTATTTCAATTTTGAAAATTGACAGATCTGGGAAGGAATAAAGGGACATTTTAATAACGTGATATCACCTCTGTAATGTGAGGGCTTTTTCTGCGCTGTGTGTGGTGGTGAGGTAAGGGTTAACTGTGCCGGCTCTCGAGGCTTCTGCTGTGGTGGTTCAGAGCCAAATTTGCCCCTGGTTCTCCTGTCGATCGATGAGCCTTGCGACAGGCTCTGGCATCTGGCCCCAGTCAAGGTGGTCTGAATGAGCAAGGGAGAGAGAGGCAGAGGAGATGGAATACTGTGTCTGGAAGTGATGAAACAATAATTAAAAACAGAACAGAAAAATATTGAGTAGAATATATAGAGAAATAACTTGTAGATAAAAGAGCATCTGTTTCTTTTAAAGCTGTCACAAGATCAGCTTTTCACGGTTACCATGGCCAAAATTATTCATGGTAACTGTATAATTGCGGTATCAGTTGAAATATACAAATAAAAACAATAATGCTATCAGTTTATCTGTAGTTTTGTATATTTAGTGTTTTTTTGCCAATGAATCATGTTCAAATGTGAGTGTAGGGAGACAGAGAGAGAGAATTTGTAATCATGGCTCTTAAAACAATGTTAAATGGGTGCAATAGGTTACTTACAGTGTTGGACTGTCAACCAGATACTGGTGCTGAATTATTCACTATATTATCACATGTGTTGTATTAACATGTTATCAACAATCATAGTTATTATTATCACAGTTACTGTCAATACCGTTTGTATGCCAACCATTATAGAGAGATGCTGTAGAGAGAAAGGGAGAGTATAAAGAGGTAGACAGATGGGAGATGTGTCAGATATGGGGATAATTAATGAACATGCTACAGAGAAACATTGAGATGTTAGGAATCAACCCAGTGCAACACAGACAAGGTCAGTGAGAAGCAGGAATAAGGAGGGAGTAAATGAAGGCAGGTTAACCACAAATTGTGTCCATTAGTGGGCTTTTAAACGAAGGTATGGTAGGTAATATCGAAGAGGCGAGCAATAGCAACCTATGCTTTAAAAACATCTCGCCCTCCCAGACTAACTTCTGTTTTAAAATCATTTTAAGCATAAAACCTATTCAGCTTATTTTAATTTTCTAAAAGCCATTGCTGAGTGTTGGTTGGTGGTGAGTCACTCACTTGACCTGTCTTAATCGAAATGTCGAAGTCCCTGAAAAGCTACACACACACACACACACACACACACACACTGAGTTTTACAGCTTTAAGCAGTGATGGTGCGCTGAGTCAGATACTTGTGCATCTGCAGCTGTTAAGAGCTCCTGGGATGCACAAACACAAATTTCTTGGCTATTTATGTAAGAATATCCCACCCAATGTTAACGCTAACGTTCTCTAAAAATTCTCTCAGAGTTATCAAGTTCTTGCAATAACCTTAGTAGAATGAAGTTATATATCATATATGAGCATTAGTGGAACACAAGTTACAGAGTTAATATTGTTCTTATAATCAAGCAATAATGTTAATACAATATCTAAAAAACTGGACGTTTTGAACGTTCTAAAAACTTTCAAAATAACATTTTTAATGTTTGTGTTACTTGGAAACATTATGGAAACACTCCTACAACCTAAAATTTTAGCTGCCAGGACTTTGTGACCGTACAGTCCATTAGTGATGTTCTTCAGATCAATAGTTTACCACATCTTCATATGTTCTCTATTTTCTCTTTTATATCTGTGATGCATTCTCCTAAGTGCAGTTATGATTAGTACTAAATAATAAAGATGTGTCTGTGGTTTATTGTAATAAGCCAGTTACTGTGGGCTGTACAACTGGTTGCTTGCCCTGTGGATAGCTGTAGCCTGGTCTGTCAAGCAAGTCATGATGAAGGGTCAACATTTGCTCCAGGAAAATATGACTCAACGTAAAGAGACATAATAACTCATTGCCTTTGGGCACAAACACAATTCACTGGTACAGATAGCTGAGCTGTACACTGCCTCCTCCAGGCAGTGTCCCAATTAGAAAAGATATGTCCTCCATTCTCAGAGCAAAAAAGGTTTTGCAAGGGAAACTTGAAATGTTGGCATGAAATGTTTTTTTTTTGTTTACGATACATTATTATAAATTTTATGTGACTCTTGTTTTAACACAAGAACATCACTTTTCACATATTTGCCCAAGACAGTTGTGACACTAAGTTAGTCAGGCAGAAGCTTGTTTGGATGAGTCAAACTAGCGCCTGAAGTTACAACTATTTCTGCTTTCATATAAGGTGCAGAAAGCTAAATTAATTCTCAATTGAGAAAGCTACTGAAAGAAATAATGGAAAATGTAATAAAAATCTGATAACAAGAACATTTATAGAGCCAGAGATGGAAGAAAAAGCTGAAGGCTAATAAAATGAAAATGAATGTGAGATTTAGAGATTAAAAGTTTAGACATCTTTCACTTATTGTTTTCAGTGGGGCATTGTTGGGAAGTAGTTGGAGTGTATACATATATACACACACACACACACACACACACATATATATATATATAGTGTAGCAGTATAGCAAATAATATGTGAAAACATCTATCTAGAGAGTCATGCACCTTTTATTAAGTAGGGGCCAGTGGCAGTTGTAGCTCATTTGGAGCTCTAGGTGAGAAAAGCCATAACCAAAGGAGGAAAACTTTGTTTTGAATGCAGTTGTTTTAGTCTAGTGGTAAACAAATTTTATAGGAAGTTGCATTCACAAATCCACTTGAGCTTAAAATGAGGGGGCGAGTTTGAATGAGCATGACGCTTCAAAATGATAGAGCTGCAGAATTTTGATTGAACAAAGAGTCCTTGAACAACAGTGATATTGTCATCGGAATGTGTTTGCACTGAAAATGTGGAAAACGCATTCCGATGAAACCAGGTCACCTCAGAATAAAATGTTTATTAAAATAGCTAAGTCATAAATTTAGTTTTTCTTATGAAAATAATATAACACAATAATCATACTTTTTCCCAAGAGACGCCTAACAAGCAATAATGTATCCAGCTTTAAAAGGATTTAATCCATTAAACATGAAATTAGATTAAGCCTTTGAGCCAAGCCGTTGAAAATGACTATTTTATGATTAGATTAATCCTCGGCTGGGAGAGAGTGCATGTTGTTTAGAGTTAACCCTAGTGTCACAGCAAATATAATCTTTCCGTCCTAATTCCAACATAATGTATAGAAAGATAAACACATAGCATGAAATCTGAGCCATCAACTGTTGAATATGCAGAAGCAACATGGCCAGCAGCGAGTCAAAGTGAATGTGAGCCCACCCTGTATGTGAATATCAGCTCTTCTCATTCAATAACATTTCCATTGCAGCCAGCTGTGAGGTTTCGTTGCCAAGGCAACACAGACACCCACTCTCCAGTGTTTGGCTCACCCTTGCTGAGCAGACACATTGGTCAAGACCCACATGAAGGGACTGAACAACAAAAGAGAGAGTAAAACAGTAAGCCAAGGTTAGTAAACGTTTTTTGTGTGTGATACCTGCGTGAGAGGCCGGGGAAGACAAAGAATGAGAATTCAGTGGTTGTTTTGTTTTATTCTTAATTTGTTCTAGACAGTTAAAAACAGGCATGTGTCAGTATATGTGTGGAGAACTTAAAAATATGCGTGTGAATCTGACCAGTGAGTTCTGTAAGATGATGTCATTGGATGTACTGACCAGCAGAAAAGGATTGTTATGTCTCATCTTCCTCGTGTGGGTCTAACGTAACTGTGCTGTGTTTTAATAAATAGAAAGACTGAGTGTTTGAGAGATATGAGGTGGTAAGATGTGATGCTTGTTTAGTAAATAAAGCATTAATATAAATGAAAAGCGATTGGGAATAACATTCAGCCTTCAAAAAAAATACATTTAATTTGAGATTTGATGTGATTGGTAAATAATTCTGATCATTTTTTGTAAATTACACAAGAAAGAATCAAAAGGTAAATAAATGAGTTTGTTTTTTAAACGTTTTGCATAAATTGTGCCTGTGTTGTGGCGTGCAGTGTGTCGCACGACCTTAAAGAAATGCAAAAACGCGTTTAATTGTCTTGAAAATGTTCTCTCTATTTACACACGCTCACAAACCAGTTGCCAATCAAAAATGAAAGACAATTAATTGTGTCGAAGTAAATTTCAATCAGAATTAAAGTCTCACATTATCCGTTCACCGCGTTTACCAGATAAACAAGCTACTGAAAAGACACGCCACGAAAACTTTGCGCACGAGCGCGCATAGAAGCAGACACTCGCGCGCGTTCACGCCTTTCAGAGCGTCAAGATAAGACGCGTCATTCGCCTGATCACTGGTAACAAAATCAATCATCGCTATAAATGCTGTTGCAGAAAAAAGCTATTAAACAGAAATTGCTTTGCAAAGACTAAACGATGGCGCTTGCGGCGTCTTGACGACATAACATTGAAGTAGCGGCTTTACGGATGAAATAGTCTCAAACAAGCCGGCAAAAGCTTTACTGCTGCATCCGCCAGAGAAAATGAAATCTGGTATTCATTTTTCTAACTGGAAGGGAAGGAGAACATTATTTGATCTCCAGGGACTCACCCACGCTTGCAATTACAAACGCATTTAATCTGCAACAGTACGAGGCACCTGTTTGTTCAATTTCTCACCATACACGTCTAAAGGCTGCAACTGAACATTTGGCAACACGCTGATAAATTCATTAAAATGCATTACTGCATTGCTTTAACTGTCAGACCAATGCGCGGTCACATCTATCTTACAAACATGCATTCAAATTAATGTAGTTTAGACTTTTTAATTGGTTCCTGAGACAGTTCTGAATTCATTGGTTTAAAAGCATTGACGCTATTGTACTTTCATCATATCTAAATATTCATGGCTGGAAATGTAGCCCTGCAGATGCTCCAGAGAATGTGTCTCTCTTCAGTGAAAGTCTGTGGTCACAAGAGAGTCCCAAAGATAGAAGCACTTTAACTGTAGCCTAAAAAAATGTGCGTGGGAGACAAATAGCGAACAAAATGATGAAAATGTGAAGCCTGTGGACAAGGTCTGCTTTAAGCAAGATCGTGGATAATAAAGCTGTAATATATTAAATGCAATTAAAGCGTAATTTAAGAAGATGCGCTTGCTGTGCATCATTGTGGGGTGCTGAGTGTATTTAGCAGAGAGATGTTTTTCACCACTAAATAATTAGTTTGTATCACAGCAGGCATGAGGCTGGAATCTGGCAATTTGACAAACAAATGTTTACAAAAATAGTACATCTGGCCATTTTGTAAAGTAGGGATAGCTCACCCAAAAATTATTATTTTTTTAATTTACTTACCAAACCTGTTTGACTTTTTTGCTTCTGAGGAACACAGAAAATAAATTGAAGTGCGCTGGTAACCAAACAAAAGTAGTACCCATTGTCTTCCATTGCGTGAGCACAAAACCACATTTACTCAAAATATCTGTTGTGTTTCAAAGAATAGAAGTCATATAGATAAATCAAACCTAAGTATATGTTTGTAATGATATTGTGAGTAAATGATTAGACATTTTTTGATGAACTATCCCTTTAATATGGTCACATTTGCTGACTTCTTGTTGGTGAAATATTCAATGAAGTATTTCAGAATTCTAACATCTGGAAAAAGTTTTAGTCATTTTTATTTATGTTTAAATCTGAGGTTTTCTGTAGCCTTTGAGATGAAGTTGTAAAGATCAATTTGTATATTAAGCCTGACTGCATGAAAATATTTTGTGCCTTCCTGTCATAATGGCAAACTTGTAATAAGTTTTCTTTTTTACAGTTTCAACAAAAATATATTTGGCCAATTTCTCATCTGTCATAATAAAAATGAATAACAATGTAAGCATCAGCTTTGCATCACTTTCTTTATATGCAGAATGTAATTCTTCTCTGTCTCCCTGTATTTTGCAAGGTCACCCTAAATCAAGAGGAGCAGCTGTAGAAACCAGCAGTTAAATTTTACAATGACTCTGAAACTGAACTGCTGAACCCTCTTGGTCTGAAGAGGTTTCTTTTGCAGCAAGCTGGCAGAGATAAAGCTCACACAGGTGGGCCAGCAGCAAAATTCTGGAGATTATAGATTTGGAGATTACGAGACAACAGCAGGTCAGGGCGCAATACCCTGTTGAAATCCGCGTTCCCCTCCTCACCAATTCAGTTAAGAGCCGTCTTTGGAAAATTGGCAAGTACTGCGACCAACACGTATTTGCATGTTTTTGGCTGCTCCTGACTCCCTCTCAACACCGCAAGACTGATGCATTGTTGTAAATAGAGTGACACTTCAGTTTGTATTCTTCTTTAATGATTTTGTTATGAGTTTCTTGCAGGTCATATTACCCAGATCGTATTTTTTTAATGATCTTTGTTGGCGTATTTCCCCCCCAATTTTTTATTCGTTTTTTTTTTAATAAGTTAACCTAGAGAGGGTTAAAGTCCTGATTTGTGTGTTCATAGTTCACTACCATTTTCCAGCAGTTTAGTGCATCTGTTTGCAGCTAGACACCGTATAGGCATGATCAGCGATTACATCCCTGGACCTGCACTGCTGCTGGAAATGTAACAGGAGAGAAAATTGGAGCCTTGATTACTGTAAATTCAAGCTTTTTTGCGCCAAGATGTCTGTAAGTGCACTTCACTTAATGTTTATGAAGAAGCGCCACCCTTTTTCTCCAGTGATTGTAGTGTTACATCTCGGCTAGACAAAGTGTGTACACGGACAAACAGGATTACAGAGTCCCACTCAGACAAACCTCGACTGATACGGGACTGTTATGGAACAGACACGGATGACAGCCGAGCTTGTCTGGCACTGAGATGTCAAAATCACAGAGGGGGCTATTTCTCCAACTGTCACTGCGGATCACATAAACGCCTACGAACACACAGATTTTTACAGGCAAAAGACTGGTGTGCATTTTAACTGTGACTGTACAGACATTTCCAAAGCACGGAAAGGAAGAACTAGAGGAGATTCCGCGGCATAGCAAGAAGAGAGACAAAACGGAGAGGGAAAAGATTTATGACAAAAGACACGTTGAGAGGAAACTGACGGTGAGCAACCCTGGGACTGACTGACACGCAATTTCGAGAGATTCATAGAAAGGGTTGTTGCTTTTTCTTGTAAAGTCTGTGTTGCTCGATACGCTGAATAGTTTTCAGTGCAGGCTGGACACGGTGGCAGGGTCCGGTTCATGGCAGTGGGGCGGGCGCATGCCGTCTGTGCCTCCGCAGCGAGAGGGACGCTTGGGCTTTGCCTGGGGTTGGGGATGGGCGGCATGGGCACGGACTCAAAGGGCGGGAGACCCGAGACCCTGGGCGCCCATCAGAGCTACGACCGCAGCTGCGGGCGAACACTGTACACGAACAGGCTCGGGGGGCATGCGATGCTCCCTTCGCGTCTGCGTGGTCTTGGGGTCCCTGGCCCTCCTCTTCCTGACCTCTTTGTTCTTCTCCATCTCGCTGAGAGGAGCCGGACCTCCTTACCTGGATGCCATGGGATGGGAGGAGTCGCACAGGGTTAAGCTAGTGCCCAACTATGCCGGGTCCCACCGGGTGATCCCTGCCGAGAGCATCCAACAGAAGACATGTGCCTGTGCTCGGTGTGTGGGCGACCCGGGTGTCTCGGACTGGTTTGATGAGAACTTTGACTCAGACATCTCACCTGTGTGGACCCGGGACAACATTCAGCTGCCATCAGACGTGTACTACTGGTGGGTGGTAAGTGATCAAATTAAAACACTTTCCCTTTAAGTTCCTTTGTTGTTGTAAAACTGCTTTTAACACAGTCAGTATTTTACATGCACTACAGTATAACTTAAGGTAAAAGCTTCTGCTGTTTCTAATATAATGAGACCTCCATTTGAGGTGCATTATTTCTTTAAATGAGAAAGGTTAGCAGTCTGCAGGAGCGCTTATGCGTCAAATTAATGCAAAATGAAGCCAAGAGGGTGTTTTTATTAAAGAGAACATGAGTAATGTCTGGGACAAAATAAAACAAGTGTGTCAGCTGAAAAGTCTGTGATTCTGCCGCTGAGGGAAGTAAAGCCCGGGAGCTGCCTGACTGAATTAACCAACAGACGGTGCAAGATTTAAGGAACAGGGTTGGGGAAATTATTACAGTTACAGAAACAACTAGAACAACTAGAACTTTACATTTTTGAAAGGTGTGAACAATGCTTGTCTGTGCAAAACTAGCTGTACTGATGCTTGGGCGTCCTAGATAGTTGCCAAGCTGTTGCTATGCAGTTCCTAGGGTGTTATGGTTACTAGGGTGTTGCTAGGGAGCCCACAACTAAGTCTGTATGGTATTATTACTTGGATATGGGTTCCACCTTCAATGGAAGTATATGGTATCTGGAAGTATATATTTTGTTTCAGCTGTTTTACCCAGAGGCAAATATGAAACTAGACACTTTCTTTCTTCAGTACACTAAACAAGTACAGGTATCATTTGGCCATGGTACAAAACGTGTATGATGAGTGTAATAATTGAACATATTTCAAAAACAACCCTCAACCCTTAGTAAACAAAATAAAATAATGATAGTAGCTTATCCTAGCAGGCACTGATAATAAATTTGGTTAGAGCCCTGCTGTTTTGTCTTTTGTGTGTCCTCCAAACTTGGATTGATACTTGATACTTCAATCCTTTCAAAATGGACTTTGTAATTGCATATACTGTCTGCCTGTGATTGGATGCTATGGAAAAACAACTCTGATTATATTTCAGGGTCTGTGCCAGACTGAGGTTAATGTCTGCTAAACGAATAAGAGCAAACATAACACGGATCAGGGAGGTAAAAGCCAAAAAGATCAGCCAAAAAGAGAGGAATGATTTTAAATTCAGAAGTTGCAAAAGCAGCAGTCTACCAATAGAATCACACTCTTATAAGAGAGCTTTCCAAATGAGACACATCGGCGCCTGTCCTCTCATCATTCTTTGTATTCGATTTGGATGAGCACAGAGCAAAATGAGCGACTGGCATCTGTACTCAAAGAACATCTGCCAAAATTATTAGGTCCAGTGGAGAGCAGGTGAACACTGCCAACTATTGGCAGAGGGGACAGTGATGGTGGGAGAAGCAGCAGAGAAACAGAAAGAGAGAGAAGGGTTGGAGGGAAGCCATGTTGTGCAAAGATGTCAATAAATGCAAAGGAAAGATACTTTTTAAAAAAGATTTTCATGAAACTTGGTGTTTGTGAGAGTTGTGCTTTCATCACATTAGCAGATGGACATGGTGGCTAATTGGCTGTTTTTAATTTTAGTATGCATGCGCTTACAGGCAGGTGTTTAGGTGGTCTAAAGTTAAAAGATAACTATCCAACCTTGTTAATTTGTTTTTTTTTACTCTCTTTGTTTCTCTCCAACCTCCCCTATGGGCCCCGTGCAGATGTTACAACCTCAATTTAAACCACACAATATCCAGCAAGTTCTGCAGAGGCTGTTCCAGGTCATTCCAGGCCGTTCCCCATATGGTTCGTGGGACCCCGCCCGCTGCCTGCGCTGTGCTGTGGTGGGCAACTCGGGGAACCTGCGTGGAGCAGGTTATGGAAAGTTCATTGATGAACACAACTTCATCATGAGGTTTGAGAAAATCATCTACACTGCAAAAAAAAATTTGTTTTTTGTTTTGTTTTTTTTAGTAAATGTGATGATCCTTAAAACAAGATCAAATTACCTGAGAGGCAAAACAATTCTCTGTTTTTAGAGAATATATCTTGAATTAAGTTTATTTTTCTTACCCATTTGGCACACCTCTTTTCTTTAAAACATAAACTGACCAGAGTTTGTTTTATTATTTATGCGTATACCAAAAAAAAAAAATTTCTCAAAAAATAATATTGGTTTAAAACCTTGTATCTGTAGAAATGCACTTTTGCTCCTAAGGTAAATTTATATTGCGTTAAAAACAGTTCTACTGGAAAACAAGATAAAAAAAATATTTGTTTTTTACTTCAAATTGCATAATGCGATTATAATTTATGTTTCAAACAGAGATGGCGGTAGAGAGGCGAAAGTTACAAATTGCAGTTTTAAAGATTATGAAAAATGATTGGGTCAAAATTGATTCTTGTTTTCAAACTACAAACATGATTTCAGCGGATGACCTTTTCTTCAGAATGAATTCTGTGATCTAGGATTGTGGTCACGGTCCGATATTGCAGATTGACATTTGTGGCTGCGGGTTTGAGTTGAATGAACATAGAAAAGGGCAGAACGTACATATTGCCATCTAAAGAAAACAGTAAAACATTGACCGGGAGACAGGTGCTAAAGATGTCGCTTTAGCAGACATCACAGCGATGGATGGGCAGACAGAGATGAAGGAATAAATTG
The DNA here is from genome assembly GCA_036877625.1 of Ambastaia sidthimunki. NCBI lineage: Eukaryota > Metazoa > Chordata > Actinopteri > Cypriniformes > Botiidae > Ambastaia > Ambastaia sidthimunki. Next base: position 20,349 of record JAZGTK010005569.1, read on the forward strand.
AGGTGCTATTTCAGTGAAGTCTGTATTGATTCTGCTCTGAAATCTTAAATAAATCCTCCATCCTCCCCCTCATCCATTCCTTTCTTCTGCCCTGTAGCAGCTGTACTCTGTCTCTTTATTTATCTGTTTAACTGCTGTTGACTCTCACTTTGGCATCGTTTAGCTCATGAGTCTCAGTCAAAGGAGTTTTGCAATAGCTGTTATTGGCTTATACATTTTTATTATCTAAAACATTTTTAATAACACGAAATGTTACATTGCTTGAATCTTTGTATATTTGCAACAGTGCTTTTCCAAAATTGCATTCTTAGTTATTGCTTGTTAGATAATGATTTTTTGTTGGATTGTTAGATAAATTTTACAGATTCACTAATTGCAATTTTTCTGCAAGAACTATTTTTTATAACTTTAAGAGAACAGTTAGGGAACGTTAGCCAATATTCTGAGATTGTTCCCAGTTTGCTGGGTTAACCCCATTATAGTTTCTAGCACAGTGTATATTTAGCAGAAAAGCTTCTGTTTAAGGGCAGCATGCAGTCAAGCTTACACAGACCCCAGAAGTTTACTATGTAAAAATCCTAACATTGTCTTGTGGACTCAATTGAATGTATATTATGTTTCAGACAGAGACAGACACAGACACATGTACATCTGTTGATGTGCCTTAAAATCTTCAGGACTATTATATTTAAAGCTTTGTTAAATCCTGGTGCCGTAATTGCTTGAGATTCCACACGCCTACGAATGCAAACAAAACAATTTTCAATAAACATCACCTCTGTGTGGTTTAAGGTTGCATCCTGACTGTGAGTGAATAGGCTCATTAGAGAGAGAGAGAAAGAGAGAGAGAGAGAGAGAAAGAGAGAGAGTGTAGGGAGAGTGTTTTGTTGAAAGAACATGGGTGGGTGAATATCAGCTCTGAAATGGAAGTTCTGACAGCCATCAGAGGAACATGCGTCTCTCCTCAATAGACAATCAACCCTGTCAGCTTCACTGTATGATTTTAATCTCCACCATCTCATCGTCTTGTTAGTCTCTTTCAGTCTGTCTCTCTCATAATTCTGCCATTTTCTTACCATCATGTCTTTCCAAACCTGTATGACTAGCTTATGAGAAACACAAATTGGTGAGATTTTGGTAGCTGATTTTCAGGCAGTTATGATGAATAGGGACTGAGGTTTTTAGGCTGTTTAAAGAATTCCAAATCACCATAAAAATGTCATAAAAGTGGTCCATTCAGTCTTCCCCTCCCTTGAGTTGTTCATCACTGCCACTGGATCATTGAGTTGATGAGTTGAGCTTGAACCAGATCAAACCAATTCATGAATGAATCATTTAGACCAGTTATGCAAACTGAAACTAATTTTTTTTGGTGCATAAAAACGTAAAGTAGCGCACAAGTTGTACAGAAGACTTTTATAGTGCTTTTCCTTTTTAAAGCCTAAAAGCTTTTGTCCCTCATCACAGAAAAGAGCCACCAATTCTTTTAAAATTTCTCCCTTCATATTCCAAGGAAGAAAGTTCTCAGGTTCAAAACAATGTGAGGCTTAGAAAATGATGAAAGAATTTTCATTTCTGGGTAAACTTTTCCTTCAGGCAGATCACCACATTTTTGCGTCTAGCACCTGCTGTCTGCTTTATTTTAGCCATTTGCATTCAAACAAAATGTGCTTTTTCTGTTTGTTTACTGTATTCTGTCATGGAGAAAATAATGAAGTTGGGAAAGTAATAGGTTTTGTTTCAGCGAAATGTTTCATGCTCTCCAGAGCTCTTTGTCTGCTGGAAGTGAGGGAATGTTTTCACGGTCTAATTCACTGGGGT
>JAZGTK010005570.1:0-11427 GCA_036877625.1 Ambastaia sidthimunki
TTTCAAATCTATTTGTATAGTTATTGTCATAATCTTGATCTTTAGATAAGCATACTGCCTTACAACCACCAGTATGCAAACTACAAACACAAACCTTAACCTGCTGCTGAGTTTAACTCCAGCACTAACCACACCTGAACCAGCTAATCAAGCTCTACTAGCAGGACTAGAGACGTCAGGACAGCCGTGTGGAGGCGAGCTGGACTCTGCAGGACATTTGGTGCTTTAGGCAAATTTAGGCAATGGTGCTTCCGGAACAAAACAGCCATTACTGCTCATCTGATGCAAACGGGTTACATGAGAGAAGCAAACGTGCCATCCATTCACGTGAGAAACAGCGAACAGATCTACTCAACGTTTTACAGACGTTCCATCTACATTACTGACACAACGGCATCGGAAGAATTGAAGTGCACAGAGTGTAAAGTCTCGTATACAGTTTACCATGAATATTCAAATAAAGACAGATAGCCGCTTGCCTCCAACCCGCTTCAGACAGCAAAAGTCCCTTTACAGTGTTGTTGTCACTAGCACAGTTTACATACAACACAAATTAACTAGTTGTTTAGCCTTTGCAGGACGGGTTCTGTCTCTCCACAACTAGCTGTCAAACAGTAGCGTAAATGTCAACAAAGACATATGAAGACAAACGAGTCCTAACGACACACGTGCAGTTAATGCAGAAACCGCTGCTGTGAGTGAAACATGTCAATACATTCACAGCTTCTCACCACAGCCGCTCAGATCAGCATCACAAGCGGTCACAGGAGCAGCATCACCAGCGGTCACAGGAGCAGCATCACAAGCGGTCACAGGAGCAGCATCACAAGCGGTCACAGGAGCAGCATCACAAGCGGTCACAGGAGCAGCATCACAAGCGGTCACAGGAGCAGCATCACAAGCGGTCACAGGAGCAGCATCACAAGCGGTCACAGGAGCAGCATCACAAGCTGTCACAGGAGCAGCATCACAAGCTGTCACAGGAGCAGCATCACAAGCGGTCACAGGAGCAGCATCACAAGCTGTCACAGGAGCAGCATCACCAGCGGTCACAGGAGCAGCATCACAAGCTGTCACAGGAGCAGCATCACCAGCGGTCACAGGAGCAGCATCACCAGCGGTCACAGGAGCAGCACATGAGCGTCTGTGTAGAGACTGAAGCAGCTCCACTGAACCACACTGATGTTCTGCGAGCATCTCTTCTGAGCGCTGATGACGCCCTCAAACACCTCTAATGCGGATCATGATCCCGGTTCAGTTCTGCTGTGGTCTATATGTGTTAAACCTGTGTGTCCAATTCCAGAGAAAACTTTTATTCCAATGAGTTTAACGTCTTAACTGTCGAGTTCTGCTAGTTAATTTCCAGCGTTCACCTGCTGCTGCCAAATCCCGCGCCACACACAGTATCGCGAGATGTGTGAGCATCCGCTCCCGCTGACGACATGAAACCTTTTCACTAATGTGCTGTTTCACTCATGACGTCATACGGGTGTGTTTGTGCTTTATTTGCTGAATTCAAATGATCAGATCATATCTGAGCAAATATTAACAGGTTCTTCTGTTATTGTGTCCTTTTCTATTATGTGGTTCAAGCCAACCAAGCAAAATTCACTTTAAATTCAAAATTAAGATATTAGCTCAACTGCTTCTTTTTGACCACTAGCTGTCAGTCTTTGCATGTGTGGTTTCAAACATCAGCACTTCAGACTACAGCAACTGCTCAAACATTTAAAAGTACTGTGATATGTACCAGGTGCTATTACAACCCTTTTAGACCCTAACCAGAATCAGCTTGGTTTAGAGTCTAATATTGATTTGTTAAATTAATGCATTCACTTATTTTTAACACTGTTTTTAAAAAATATTTTAAATTGTCATTTTATTTTTCACTTTACAAGGTTACAAGAGAGATTCTCTGTCTGCCTTGTTTTATCTCTCTCTCTCTCTCTCTCTCTTTTGTCTTTATGTCTCTCTCTTTATGTCTCATACATCTGTCTGTGTACCCTCAGTGCCCATCTCTGAGGAACCCCCCCAACACACACACACACACACACACACACACACACACACACACACGCTCTTCCTACCCCTGATGTTTTCAATCTAAAAACATATGAACCCTTTTAATTCCAGGAAAGATTTAAACCTTACAGTGGAGGATCTACACAATGTTGATGTATTTAACATGTATAAATGCATTCAGACTGACACAAAGCCAGTGAGTCAGAACCTCTCAGAGACGCTGTCAGCATTTGTTACTGAGTTCTGGTGAGACAGCACTTGAGATGATATGAATAAAGATGAGAAATGTGAAGATGAGGAGAGAGCTGATGAAGAGGTGGAAGCTTGAAATATAAAATCAGGGCAGAGCTGTGAGTCAGAGAGATGATGGTGGGTGTCAATCGCTGAATAATGATTTTGTACAAACAGCACCTGCAGGATGAAGAGCAAATGATGAAGAGCAAATGATGAAGAGCAAACGATGAAGAGCAAATGATGAAGAGCTAATGATGAAGAGCAAACGATGAAGAGCAAACGATGAAGAGCAAACGTTGAAGAGCAAATGATGAAGAGCAAATGGTGAAGAGCAAATGATGGATCAAAGAACTGTTGCATCCCATCACACTCTAGAGCAGGTGAAGTTCAGCTTGTCTGAAGAATTAATTCTTTCAATGAAAATTCATTAAAAATCGTCCAAAATGTAAGTTCTGTCTTGTATTTTATACCTGCGGCTTTGAGACCATCTTAAAGTGACATTAATTTTGATTGCAGGGAAATCTGAGCACAATTTGTGACATTGTTGAGATATTTTCATTAAAAAACACAAAATGTTCATTCCAGTCTGTAATCTTCTCAAATAATATACATTTCTGTAAATTAACAGTATCTGATTTTAATAAATGTAGGCGTTAGGATGTGTAAATGCACGACATGCCTCTTCAACAGGATCACAGACACAAAATGTTTGTTATTGTCTTATTTGATATGAAATCAGGGCAGAACGACTGATAAAGAAAAGATTTAGCACTGGGTTTGTTTATTTTTATTGCCATTTTCTTATAGCTTAGACTTTACAATGACTGACACATTTTGCAGATGTACATAAATAAACATTGTGGCACTATTGTGACGATGCAAAACCGCCAAACTCTGAACTGAATGCTTGTACTAACCATGGCTTTACTGTACAGTCATGTCTACATATCATGACCAACTGGGGTAACATTGAGTGAAGGTGACCAGCTGTACACGTTATCACTTCAGCTGAATACTGCACACTGTCTAAAGGGGATGAATTACAGAATGGCAAATTAAGAAAAGCAATTCCTCATGTGATTTGATACTTCTGTCTCACTTATGTAGAGTTAAACACAGAGCATGACATATATAATAAATAAATCAAATATTCACTTCAAAAATAAATTTAACATGAACTTTAGCCATCACATATTCACTTTGTAAATTAAACCTTTGGAGAAAAGATACAGTGTAAATGTGTCTATTTTATAGACTACATCAGTTAAGACAGACAGAAGTGCTTCTAGATAGAGCGTTACAGGGCTGAGAAGTGCACGTGTGTGAAGCGGGTACACTGGTGACACTTGTGCACTTCTACAGGTACAGCAGGGAGGGAAGAAGGAGGCAGGGACCTTTCTGGCAGCATTTAGCCACTGCCCAACATCTTTGTGGCACGTTGGTTGGCTTCATCAATCCTGGTTTTGTTGGAATCAGCCTGAAAGAGAAAAAACAGATGGATTATCTGGTTGAGCATGACACCAGAAACACCACAGTTGTGTTCGATTCCCTGGCAACACATGAACTGATGAAATGTGGCTATGTGAATGATGTCACTACGCTAGAGTGTGCTGGTGGTTACCAGGGTGATGCTATACAGTACAAGTGTGTTCCTTATCTTACTAATAATCCGTTTATTTGTTTGTGGAATCATGCAGTATTTCTGATCGGGTTTGTTTAAAGTATGATAATAATGAAAGTGATGCAGCCGACATTGAGTCTCTTGAATTGTGTGATAATTGAGATCCATGATCTTACCATCTCCATAATCCTGTCGATTTGACGGTTCTGAGTGTCGATCTCATTGCCCATGTCCAGAGCCATGTGACGCAGGTTACCAATGATACTTCCCACCTGTTCCAGATTCTCATCCATTTCATTCTCTCGTGCATCATTTGTTACCCTGAGAAGAAACAAAAGGCAAATATAATCGGATTTAATAAGAACTGAGATTTGTAAGTACATTACCTCACCAGTGAATTCTGTCTAGAGCATCAAACCCAGGATAAACTCAAATCCATTAGGCTGTATGTGAATTCCCGCTGCACACCTGCTGTTTGTGAACTGACAGTATATTCGGAGAAAGCGAAGCATCAACAGCTCAGAGCTTTCATGTCTTCAGCAGTTATTTACAGATTCTGTCATGACTCACAACTGAAGCTCGCTGTACTTACTGCTGGTACACAATCAACAACACAATTAGTCTGTGTTCACACAGTGTTCTGGAGTGACAGCTGTATTGTGTGTGTATGGAGGTGTGACTCTCAAATTGAATTGTAAATTTACCAGGAGACAAAACCTTCAGCCTTTATCTCCACTACACAGTGGCTTAGAAGTGAGCAGAATAAATAGTGCCACTTATAAATAATGTTTTTGATATATATGATACATAATGTTAAACAAGTTCTACTGTTACTACAAGGACTTTTTGATAACTTTAAGAGAGCTTTTAGAGAATATGAGCTGAAGTCCTGAGAACGTTCCATGTTAACTGGATCCTTGGTTCAGAGTCACATGAGGTTGAGTAAACAATGACTGAATCTGCATGGTGAACATTTTTCAGGGGTTTTGTCTGACTGTGTGATTCTTTAAAGGTCACCCTCCTCCCATAAACCTGTTTCCAGTATGATATATGTATCATTTCACACAGATAACTGACCTGCGGATAAATCCTCCGCTGATGGCCATCTGCTCACGCTCATCCACCACACGTGCTGGCTGACTGGATACCACTCCATCCTGGTTATTACCCCACGACTGACCGCCACCCTTCAGCCTAAACCGTCACGGGGGGTAAGAACCAGAGTGTTACTGAAGGTTCTGTAAGCGTCTTTTGAGCTGTTGATATTTGAAACCGACAGCCAAACAAACAAACTCTGCTCTGCCATCAAAATAACAAACACACAACACAAGCAAAGACTAACAGCTGGTGGACACGCCCCCTACTGCTGATTAGCTAATATAATAAGAATAATATAATATAGAATGTTATGGTGTTGTGTGAATCTGTTTCATCCACTTTGTTTTTTATTCACAGTCAAAATTATGTGCAAACACAATATTTTTAACACACACACACACACACACACACAGCAGAGCCAATATTAACAAAATTGTTTGTTTAAGTGTTAATTTCAATTATCAAGTTTATTTCTCAGAAATCACTACATCTTTAAGTAACTCACATTAAAAGCACTAAACGTACACTTTCAGAAATGACATGCAGTTATATAACATTTAAAACAGGAAGTGGGGGTCAGGATTATCTGCATGTTATCTTTCTGTGAGGAGAATCACAACTCACAGACACACAGAATGCACAGATTCACAACAGACAATGTCTCACTGATGGAGAGTTAACTGGAGGAAATTTACTGGGGGAAATTTACTGGAGGAAATTTACTGGGGGAAATTTACTGGAGGAAATTTACTGGAGGAAATGTGAAGAACATTTTCTCTATACAAATCACAAAATGTGTGTTCATTAATCATATAGATACAGTCAACAATCAATAAATCGACAGTAAAGCTTTTATCACAACATGCACTGTGTCAGGCAGGGAAGAGCTGTTTTTAGTAATAATTAAGGTCAAGCGCTTTGTACACACGGCACCAAATTCTGATTAGATTTTCAGATCTGATCATTTGACTGATCTTATTTGTTTGTTCAGGAAGAAAAGTAAAAAAACATTCACACAACTAACTACAACAACTCACAGCTTAAATACACATTTCCAATTTAAAACACTTTCCAAAAACAAACAACTAGATAAAATATGACAAAGGATCAGATATTTGCAGCCTTTCTGAACAAAGATCACAGTAGCTCTCTAAGCAATGCAGACATTTTCCTTTTCATTTAAACCTTTTTTATGTAAAACACTTAAATATTCATTGTGAGTCATTGTGAGTATGTGATCTGACACACTGTAGTCTGAGCAGAAGCATTAATCCTTCATCACACACACTCATGACATTAACACTGATCATTTAAAATAAACAGAATGAAGTCCTGTTTATGAACACATTACAGACTGAAGTCCTGTTTATGAACACATTACAGAATGAAGTCCTGTTTATGAACACATTACAGACTGAAGTCCTGTTTATGAACACATTACAGACTGAAGTCCTGTTTATGAACACATTACAGAATGAAGTCCTGTTTATGAACACATTACAGAATGAAGTCCTGTTTATGAACACATTACAGACTGAAGTCCTGTTTATGAACACATTACAGACTGAAGTCCTGTTTATGAACACATTACAGAAGTTATGATTCATGTTGACGTCAGTGTATAAAGTGTTTGTGTTATACTTGAAAAACTTCAACGCCAAATATATAAAAAATACTGGCCTAGCCAACAGTTAACATTCATAAAGACTTCATCACACTCAGCTCATGTTGCCTCTTTAGCCAGTGGCTGTTATTTACATGAGTATTTATTCATTATGCACGAGTCAGTCACACAGAAGAACATTAACATGATATTTATTTATTTTACAGCAATAATGCCTGTCCCAGCTTTGATATTAATACTTAAAATGTAAATCAATGCTTTTTTTATTTTACAGGTGCACCGAGTAATTTTTGCACACAAAAATTATTAAAATGTAAAAAAAAACCCGAAACTACCCAGAATTCAAAAACATAAGTTTTATATGCTGCCTTTCAAGAAGCCTGTATGAAAAGACTTTGCCAGCAGTTATTAAAACAGACGTGAGTTTTTACAGTAATTTGTGGTTAATGAAAAAAGTGTCACATGCTAGTATTTCAAGCAGCACATGCATGTCAAACAGGCACTTAACATTCACACACAACAGTTCTCAAGCACAGAGTCCAGCATATTCATGCACTTATTAGCAGCCCAGCTAACAATTTTAGGTTGTAAGAACGATTCCACAACGTTTCCATTAAATATCAAAAACAATAAAAATGTCATTTGGAATGTTTTTAGACGTTGTATTAACATGCTTGGTTATAAGAACGTTATTTAAACTTTTTTTTTTAATTCTATAACATTTAAGATGTTCCTATAACAACTTAAGAATAGTGTTGATATATAATGTTATAAAAAGTAAACTTTTTAATAACTTTAAGGAAACTTTTAAAGAACATTCTGAGAATGTTTCCTGTTAGTTGGGAGAGAGAAGGGCCTAGAGCTACAACTACAGTTACAGGGTTCACCGCTGCAGACAGACTTAGCATGTCTCCATCTTTCTCCAGCACAGGCTCCATTCACACAGACAGACTGCAGCTACAGAGCGAGCGAGCATGCGTGCGCGTTTCCTATCTCTCAGGTTCATGCAGGCAGGCGACAGGCATCACCTACTTGTTACACGGACATGGGCATAACCCACAGAGATTCCCTAGATCCGTCAAGTTCTTTTCTGCTTCTTTCATGTCCTTATTGATCTGATCCATGCCCTCTTCAATGCGCTCCAGCTGCTCTGAGTTACACATTAGTCAATTATGACCCCAAGAAAATAAAGATTGTGGAGCAGGAAATGGAGAGAGAGAAAAGGAAAATGCGAGGAGGAGGAGAGAGGGACAAAAAGAAAGAGAAAAACATTCACATGACAAGAGACAGTCAGACAGCAGCACGCAGGCGAAGCCCTCGGCACTCCGCTGGTACCTACTTTTCACAGGGACACACTAATCCACAGCATTTGCCTACATCTTTTAAACTTTTCTCTGCCTCCATCATGTCTTTGTTGATATGGTTCATGCCATCTTCAACACGCTCGAGTTGCTCTGGTCAGGACAAAGGGGTGACAGCAATGAAATGAGACATCCTGACAGACAAACGATGATGTCAAGTGTGATCTGAGCTTATCCAGAATCACATGCATGGAAACATCTGACATCTGAGTGATGGGATGAGAGGGGGGTTAGGATTGGTCAGGTCGGGTCAGGTGATGTGCAGAACATGAGGTACTGAGAGCAGGTAAGAACATGTGAAAACAGCAACAAGGTTTTTAAACCCAAATGCGAATGAACTGTTTAACTACTGCTTGACTTATTATTAACAATATATTGACAACATATATAAAAAAGAATTCACTCAGTTAAATCAATGCCTAATAATCTTTTAATCTAATAACATGTTGATTTATACATTTTGTTTGAGTGAAATCTTAAAAACTTAAAGACTGAAAGCCAATAAGAAGAGAATGAATGACTGGAATGAGAATCAGGTGCTGTGTGGATTAAAATCCTGACAGAAACGACAGCCTGAGCCGAACTGATGGTGTTTCAGAAAAACAACAGTCAGTGTGTTTCTGCACATGAGAACATGACAAACAGAAGAGAAACAGGAGGGAGGGGTTAGAGAGAGAGAGAATGACGTGTGGTAGAGATGAATTAGTTATCGGGTTTGATATGGGCTTTGCTGAGGTAAAGGGACAAGTTTTGCATAATGGATTGTTAGAATTTAAATGGACTGAGATGAATAACAAACATGACAAACATGTTTCTCAAGGGCTTTAAATAACAGTAAAATCCCTGGGGTGTAAAACAGATGCTATAAAGATGATTATAAAAACATGAAAATAAAAAGATTCACTGCTCAGAATTAGGTTTAGGAGTCTGTTTGTCTGCCTTTAAGTCTTAACTGGTTTAAATACGTAACAGGGTGGAGTGTGAGGCAGACTCAATCAGGAGTCTGTTTCATCCATGCAGCCTCTTCCAAAACTTCTATAACAATAAACTGAGCATGAGACAACAATTCTACAGTGTTTTTTTAAACAACGGACGCATGTCCTCGTGGGTTCAAACCCCACTCCTGGTAACAAGACCTAATCTAAAAATAAAACAACGTATATTTAATTAGAACTAGAAGACTAGTAGAGCCAGTTTAGGAGATGATTAATGAGTGCTCTTAAACTTCACTCCAGAAATAAAATAAATAAAAATGAACTTACTGTGTGTGTGTGTGTGTGTGTGTGTGTTGTTTGTAAACTGGAGGCAGAGAGGTGGCAGGAAATGGTTTATCTTGAGGCAGTCTGAGCAACACAACATCCATAATTTAACTGAATGTGAGGAAGGGCTACATGTTGCTTTGACAGACTAATTATAATTTCTCTTCCATGTAGAAAGGAACTCTGCACTTCCTGTTACCCACATAAACCCCATAAAGCCTCAAGCACTATAAAGATTTCATTTATCACAAATAATGGGACAGTATTTCTATTAAACAGTGTCACATCATTGATAAATCAATTATTGTTTTATTGCTCTATAAATGGAGGCCATATTTTTCATGGAAAGAAGTGTGTTCACCTAATTATCCCAGATTTATAATAGCAGTGAGTGCTAACAGGAAAATCTTCCCCCCAGGGATTGTACACAGATTTTTTTCATCTGGTGAAGAGAAGATTTGTTTGTCTTTACCAGCAGCATCGACCGGTCACTTTACACTCTCACAGCTTTTCTTGTTGATGCTCATAAATAAATGTTTAAAGCATTATTATGCGTGTATTAGTCCAGCACTGTATCTGAATAATTCACACATTTCAGTTTGTCGGATCAGTGTGAATTAGCCTTTACAAACACAATTGGTAAAATAACTCACATAGCAAAGCATTATGGGTAACCATTGGAAGGTCAATAAAAGCAAATAAATATGACTTTACTACATCTTATTAAAATTCTCATCATCTTCTGTTGCATGGTAACTTACCTCCCTGTTCATCCAGCATAACCAGCGTTCTGATACCAGCATCTTTACTCTGTCCATCAAGGACGAGAGGGAAGAAAGGAAATGAGAAGCAGGTGAGACAGGTAAAGAGAAATGAGATTTTCACAGATGTAGGTCAGATATAAGATGAGAAAAGAGCAGCAGGAAATAAAAGCAGAAAGATGAGAGCACACAGTATTATAAGAACAGCTGAAATTCTGCTTTATTCATTTGGCACATCATTATAAAAAGGCAGTAAGTGGCTGGCAGCACTCAGCTATATTTAGTCGAGCACTGGAAGGTCTTTATATGTTTCAGAGCGTGTGTGCAATCTGCCGAGTCCTTCTCTGAGGCAAACGCAGGTTCCACTGACCTAAATAAAACAGCTGATTTCAAATCCCTCAACATCTCATTATCTGAACTGGATGCTGAACACACGTCAGGCGCTGCTGTGGCAGCTTATGATACGGGCAAGTTTCTTTGGAAATCTATTTATATCCACACACTATAAAAAGGTAAGAAAGAAATGGTCGTTTATGAACCTTTAACTGAAAGTTCTGTGGGGAACCAAAAATGGTTCTTCTATGGTACGCTGAACCCTCAGCCCCTTTATTTTGAAGAATGTATATGAATCTACTGGCACATTAACCTGAAGAGTCAGTTTAGTGTTAAATTGGTTTAACATTATTTAACTCTGAAGTTCATTAAAAGCTTAAGTATGTCATTTATTTCCCAGCAGCACCAGGAATAAAGCAGAAGATCATTTGTTTTGTTTTAGATGAGTAATTAAAAAACATCTGGCACTGAATCTTTTAATGGCCATTGAGTATGTTATGCATCTGGTTTTAATAGTGCAATAAACTCCAGCTTTTTAAAACACTAGATCTTCTCCATCTGAGATCAGAAATATTTGATACGACTCATTTCCTCTGCTGTGTGTCGGCTCTGCCCTCTCAGTAATACAGATGCAGTTTCTCTGAAATCATTATTGATTTTCATCACAGATGGAAACTCAGAGCTGTGTCACTGTCTCCATTTCTGACCTTCAGTGGTCGTGAAAACAAGCAGAGCAGAAAGTCTTTGTTACTATAACCTCCAGTTTAACCTCTTTAGCCATGACCGAAACTGATTTTCTGTTTTTTTCAGCAGAGATTATATATTTAGAAATAACACACTGATGTTCATAGTCTGTCTGGATTTTTTTTTACGTCTTACCTCTTCGACCAGTTGCAGCATGCGTCGAGTGCTTTCCAAAGACTGTAGAAAGAAAATAAACCTATTATTACCCACAACTTTATGAAGAGTAATATTGAGTATAATTCTGCTCGCTCTGTGAATGCCCACAACTGAATTCTGTGTTGTGAGATTATGAGAAAACTACTGTTGGTACAGGCTTTAACATTCATCAGTGTGTCACAAAAAGCTGCCAAGTTCAGCATGTACGGCTATG
>JAZGTK010005570.1:11465-22169 GCA_036877625.1 Ambastaia sidthimunki
CCCCCAAATAAACCCTCCCATACTGCACTGTGTGTTTGTTTAGCTCGGATTGTGTCTGCAGGAGTCTGGTTTGATGAAAGGTCTATCAAAGCCAGTGCAGAACCCTTACTCTGTGTCTCTCTGTGTCTGTCTGAAAAAAAGAGTCACTCGTTGACTCTGTAACAGATGAGCAGTCGTAATAAAGACTGTATTTAATGCTCTTTAGAGACGCTCTGTCTTGGTCAGAAGTGTCTGGAAGTGCGTTTATTCATGCTCTGTTAGTCATATCCTGTTCTTTTCATGCTACGAATCTATATGTGTGGCTGTCATAATTATTTTTTTAGATCAGCGTCTCTCACAGAGGTCAAAGGTGAACTTACCTCATCGCCCAGCTGATCTGCTCTGGCCTGCATGTCTGATAACTCATTGCGCATATCAGCTTCATCTGCCATGACTGATGGAGGGATAAGGTGCTCGTCTCTGAACAAGAAGTGTAGCTCTTATCTGAGAGCTGAAAGAGAGAGAGAGAGAGAGAGAGAGAGAGAGCTTTGTGTTTGATTTAGGTCACGTCAAAGAAAGACAAATAGACTAATGTACTAATGTACTGTAGCAGTGCAATATGACGCTGTTAAATGAACATGCAGAATGTATAAATGACTTAAAAAAAGCATCACTGCATTTCATTCTGCTTCATTTAAAGCAACAATCAAACAAAAATGATGTGGCAATTAATATATTTAAATTCATTCTCAGAAATTGACTCATTAGGTATGAGTGTCAAGTTAGTTGAGTGAGTTATGAGTATATATATATATTTAGATGTGTTGAACACTGTTAGTGTTCAAATCTGTTATGTACTTACTACTTGCTCAATAGCTGATTTTTGTTCATTTTAAATAAATGATAAATTGTAGCTTCAATTTGAACATTGTAGATCTTAAACCACTGGCAGAAATATACTTTCTATACTATTGCTACTATACTACTGCTTTCTAATGTTTCAGTGCCTAAACTCCTACACATCTTACATACTGCCACCTATATAAGTGCACATTAAAGATTGTTTATTTATTAAGCTAATTCTACACATCTTACATACTGCCACCTATATAAGTGCACATTAAAGATTGTTTACTTATTAAGCTGATTCTACACATCTTACATACTGCCACCTATATAAGTGCACATTAAAGATTGTTTATTTATTAAGCTGATTCTACACATCTTACATACTGCCACCTATATAAGTGCACATTAAAGATTGTTTACTTATTAAGCTAATTCTACACATCTTACATACTGCCACCTATATAAGTGCACATTAAAGATTGTTTACTTATTAAGCTGATTCTACACATCTTACATACTGCCACCTATATAAGTGCACATTAAAGATTGTTTATTTATTAAGCTAATTCTACACATCTTACATACTGCCACCTATATAAGTGCACATTAAAGATTGTTTATTTATTAAGCTTATCACAAGCTTTACACACATGATGAGCAGTTCAGTGTTGTTACTTCATCATGTGTGAATATATCCTGCCAGAAATCTACTGCTGTCATCCTCCTGTGCCAGCAGACCTCTGATTCTCTCTCTCTCTCTCTGCTCTATATATCTCTCACCCACCACTGATGAGAGCTCCAGACAAACATGAGTAATTAACTCCCTCCATTAGTGGAGAATTAGATTAACTACAGAATGACATTCACACAAGCTGAGACTCTTCATTCTCCTCAGGATTTCTGCTTTTTTCATGTCTCACACTCATGTCTGCTCATGTGACAATTATATTTTACAGCCACATCTTCTGAACAATTGATCTTTTTATCTATATTCTGAATCACACTACAGGAAGTCTTTTTCAAACAGATCTGGCAACAGAATTTAAAGAGGGTCATACAGCATGAACATGATGGTCCAGAAATAATCTAGCAGACAGAAGAGCACCTGTAAAGCCCACAAGCCTTTGTAACAGCAAAAAAATCAGAAAGGTGGCTGGAAAATATATAATATATACAATGTATACAAAAAAATACAATTATATTGGTGCAAAAATATTCCCATATTAAAGTGTAAAACACAAAGTTGATGAAGCAGTTTGGTTTGCTGTTCATCTATGAGAGAATGAAACTGTTTATTTAAGCTACTCGTTTAATTTGACATTTTATTGGCCTTGTGCAAACTAGACATGAGAATCAACCGAGCCCTGGTGATACAGGTATCACATTTACAAACATAATGTACAAACACAATTATAAACTGACCCCTAAAACATTCATTTATGAGCTTTTTGTTATTGAGAACTCTACACACTCATACAGCGAAATACAGCGTCTTTTTCTGGTGAATCAGAAAATAAAGGTCCAGTTACACTGTATCAGTCAGTCAGTGTCAGCGATGCTCTCTACAATGGATGTGTATGTCTGTTTTGTAAATCACTGCTCTTCAAGGACATGCGTCACCCTCCACAACAGCTGCGAGTCCATCCACGCGCGAGTCCATCCACACATGCATCAGCATTCAAACATGATACAGCCCAAGAACACCGAGACCTAAACAATCTCATCTATTTAATTAAACTGGTGCAGCTGGTGTGTGTTCCTGTAGCTCAACTGGTGGAGCGTTGCGTTAGCGGCTCAAAGGTTGTGGGTTTGATTCCCAGGGAACACACAGACTGATCAAATGTACTGTGAATCATTTACTGGAGCAAAGACATCAGTCATATCAAGGTCATGGGTTTGATTGCCTAAGGAAACACACATAATGACGTTTAGCTTGTATTCCTTGAACAGTCCACAAATAAGTTTTAGCTATTAATTTACATATATTAAATGTGTTTGGCTACAAATATTTTCTAGATTTTCTAGGAACACAGCAATAAAAACACATTATGACCAGATTAAAGGATTGTATTTAGAACTGTGCAGTATGTTGCTCTGTTGAGCACACAAGGTCATTTATTTACCCCTGAAGCCAGTGTTGTGTTGTGCAGCCCACCCCAGACATGAAGGTTAAACACAAGGCTGATGCAACCTTGACACTAAAAAGGTTGACACTGTCGAACTCTGGCACCCAGGAAACAGCTACACAAATCCAGAATACACTGTGTGTTCTGATTATTTACTTAAACATATAAGGTTGCACAGGTGGGCTGAGTTGTAAAAACACCGTCTCTTGATTACAGAAAAAGAAAATGACTTGTGTGTCTGAATATTGTTAATCAACATGGTTTAAATCTCTGTAATGTTAGCTCTGAATTGATCACAGATAATAGTTTGATTTTGAATAGTTTTACTTTGTTAACGGGTAAAATGTACCACAGACATGCCAAAATAACACCTCCAACACTGTTTATGTTTTAGTATATCTGCATGTTTTAGACAATATTAAGTAAATGCTGACAAAGACCAGGTGCTTCTATAACACATCCAGCACAAATCTCACCACCACAACACTGGACAGGAAGTGTCACCCTGAACACTCAGGAGCAGTTCAATGATCAAACACACAATAAAAAGGCTGCCTGTGTCAGATAAAGGCAAACATCTCACTCCATGAGAACATACAGAAGCTCTGACCTCCACAGCTCACAGATCATCTCACTCCATGAGAACATACAGAAGCTCTGACCTCCACAGCTCACAGATCATCTCACTCCATGAGAACATACAGAAGATCTGACCTCCACAGCTCACAGATCATCTCACTCCATGAGAACATACAGAAGCTCTGACCTCCACAGCTCACAGATCATCTCACTCCATGAGAACATACAGAAGCTCTGACCTCCACAGCTCACAGATCATCTCACTCCATGAGAACATACAGAAGATCTGACCTCCACAGCTCACAGATCATTTCACTCCATGAGAACATACAGAAGATCTGACCTCCACAGCTCACAGATCATCTCACTCCATGAGAACATGCAGAAGATCTGACCTCCACAGCTCACAGATCATCTCACTAGACATACATGTTTGTTTATTAAATGACATACATTATACCTTTACTGGATCCACATTTATCTGGGTTATAAAGCTAAATGTACTGCATACTTGTGCAAATAAATGCATCTGTAACTTGCTGATTAAATATTCTGTAAAACACTAGAGATTATCTCTCACAACACAGGAACGGCTCTTACCCACGGTCAAAACTTTCAAGATTTCTCTCCATTCCAGCAGAGTGTTTGTTATGTGGTACAGGCACCAGTCTAATTATAGCCATGCATGATGTTTACTCTTGTAGAAATGCTATTATGCATGAATTCATTTCATGTCGCACCAAATGTTGCTTAACATGCAGCATGTTCAGACCTCATTCTGTACAAAACCACGTCATGAGATCATGAAACTTCTGCCAAATACAACTTCCATATGAGTCTCCATTCCTGTGTTTCAGTAACAGTATCTGTCCAGACCTCACAAAACCCTACAGCATGAGAAACATTCAACCCCTTACAAAATCACAGCTCAGCCATTCCTTAGACAACAGTTGTTAAAGATGTGATAGAAACTCGGGCAGTTGGTGTTTCAGGCGGGTAGTTAGCAAACGCCAGCCGTCTGTGAAATGTGTGATTAAATATTTGAAAGGAGTTGTCACAAAAATGACAGGTTTCATTTCTCAGACAAATGTTTTGACGCTTACGGCCCTTGACAAGGTCAAACACACAGACCAGACTTATACGTATATATAAAATGACAGAAATCAGCTGAATCCTGTAACTCCAGCTGAGGTGCGTTAGAAGAAAGTGAAATGGCACTGATCGATTCCTCATGTCAGCACAATTTCAGGAAAGGATGTAATGACTCCATTTTGAAAATCCAGTGAAGCACATACATCACTTGAGACGCTTATATTGTGAAAGTAGGACACGCAGTCCTGATGTCGGCTGTGATGGAGAGAACGTCACGTTTACATGCTCTTCTGGTTCAAAAGTAGCCAATCGAGCCAATCTGCCATAAGATAGTTTCTTATCAAGACCTTTCTCTTCTAAATAACAGAATGATTTGTGATGAAAAGAAAGCTGGAATGTTATAAAAGTTTAAATCATTTTAACATTCCATCATGCTTTTCCATCATTAACACCAGAATGATCTCAAATTTCCAATGCCTTCCTGCAGAACATAGTTTGAATCCTGAGGAATGTTAATCTATATTCAGCAGCTTTATAGGTTAAGATGGTGGAACCTTCAAAAGACATTGTAGGTCTACAGATGCAGCTGTAATTGTCAAGGACAGTGGAAATGTCAGAGCTGCTATGAGGTCACGATTATTAATGTAATGCTGTTTTGTGTGGATGTTACTGACAAACATCCACATCAGAGAAAAAGGTAAAAATAAGAAAAGAGGTTTTTGTATTCAGCACACCAGTTTCATGCATATTTATCCTCTGGTACAAAGATAACAGATCATTAGCCTTTAATTCCTTTTAGGTTTCTTGATCTTGGTCAGGGCCTGGTGCTACATAAACATTCAGAAATTAAAGCTCAATTCTGCAGATTCTCATGGTCCAGAAATTTTGTGTTTTTTAAAATAATCATTAAGTCTCTCCACGTTACTGCTCTCTAAATGTCTGATAGAACTTTCATGCTAACAGTTTCATGCTTGATGTTGTATTAGCCATCAGGAGCTTTTCTCAGCCATTGGTAGAACTGTTGTTCAAACACGCCTGTTCTATTAAACCACCAATACACTAGATAAAAAATAAATACACAGAAAAATCTGCAAATACATGGACAAGGATTTAACATTATGCAAAACATCAGATCAAATTATGTATTACAGAACAACTAGCTTAGATTCTGAGCCGTGTATATTTCTCAGTATGTTCTTTATTTTATAAGTTGCTACAGTTAGGCTATATAGGCTATATATTTATACCTGACCCATAATTCTCCTGCTCACGTTTGGCTTTATTTTGTGCAGTTCACTGGGAACCATCTGGTCACATATGAACCCTGAACACACTGGATACTCCTCCAACACACCACAGGCTTATCTCCATTAAAAACCTGAGCCTGGATCAAGCAGACGTCTGTGAGTTCTCCACTGAGAGACTTTCCTCCACAGACAGCCTGAAATCAGCTCGGTCTTAAGTGCTCCTTTGGAGATACTGTATCTGAACACAATCAAAATTGGTTTTGCATTTTTCTTGTCATGTGTGCAGACAGAATGTGTGGGAGGGGGATTGGCCTTAAATCAGAGAAAACGGAGAGTTTGACCCAAGGCCATATTTGTGCTGTGAGTCTCTTTTCTTCTCTATGTCAAAAGCGTGTTTGGTGATGAGAACATAGAGGTGGTGAGGGGACATTTATTTCTGCAACAGACAGACTATAGGTACACAACTGTCAATTTTTATCACTTAAACTTAAAAATGTCAAACTGTCTTGTTAAACAACTAAATGTATTAAAAATATAATGAGAGAACTAAAGTGTTATTTTGAGAAGGTGAATTATTGTGCTGGTTATATGCAGAAGTGAGAGACAGCTGGTGGTTACTGTGAAATGTGCTGTGAGTCTTTTTTAAAAAAGATGAAGGTTTGCCCTTCATCAGAATGTTTCTAGTTAGGGTAAATGCAATAGATTGCACACAAACCCAGAAGACTCTTCATAAAGACATGAATCAGAACCGCTGTCAAGCACTGAATACTGCTACAATGATAGATGCCTTTCAGGTTCAGACTGATTATTCACAGACTTCAGCATTATGTAATGATCATATTTGTGTCAGAGCTGTGTAGCGGAGCAAAGCAATCATCTTTACCAGAGGGGATTACAGTGACTGTCCCATTCAGGGAGGATAAAGGCCAGTTTACTAATCTGATGAAGCGGAGGTGTCCTGTACCAAACTGCCCATTACAGCCACCAGCCGCAGTCGTTCGTGTGGACTGAGAACTTTCTCTTCAGTGTGACCCTCAGAACAAGCCTGGAAATGATGATGTCACATGTCCGAGCAGAACATGAGACCGTCCTTTTGTTTTTGGCCTGTGTGCCTAGTTTAAAAATCCAAAACATTATAGAAATACATGTTCTGATCAATTTACAGTTATGCATTTGGCAGCTGCATTTCTCCCAAGCAAACTGCATTCCTGAGAATAGCTGTTGTTATTGTAGTGCTCTTCCAGCTACAGAACTATAGGAATATATTGCTCTGAATCACATTTAACTCTGTTTTCAAACACCATCTGTGAAGACAAGCAGCCCAGACTTCAAGCTGTGCCCAAACTACTGAGTGTGCAAAAATCCCTGCCACCTCAGTCGCAATTACTTTCCAAACCTGGATCATATTAACACTCATCTAAAAATAAAGTGACAGTACAACACCCCCCCCCCCACACACACACACACGAACAAACCAAACATGAATTCTGACTGTTCAATGTCACCGGCCTCTCAGAGGGAAACACGGTTTAAAGGTGATGCTAAACAAAACAACTCAGCTGCCAGCACACTGCTGGAGGACAGAAAGCAGTAACCTGAAGAAAACACCCAGATAAACAGTTACACAATTCAAAACAGAAAAGCCATTCCAACCTTAAATTCCCAGGGCTCAGAACTGATGTCTGCTGGCTCCTTTCACACAGAGGTGTAACTTTTGGCACCAATAAGTGACACAAAGATTAGCCAAAGAGGATTTTCACATATTACTATTTATCTCTGACATCAAAACACCTGGTGCTGGCCAGAAAACTGCTTATTGCTACATATATGCCGTTTCCTTTTCTTCACTGTTGTTGAGTTTCTGAATTCTGGTTGTCTTATTTAAAGCAAAACCTCACATCATGTTAGGATACATGATTACCTTTATCATCCATTTATCATCTCTCAACAAACACATTTTATATTCTACCAATACCAGCACAGCATTAGTTGCATGATGAGATTTCTTCATATCCATTTAACATCAATAATGTTACACATAGAAAAATGTTATTCTCTAAATTATTATAAACACAAAAAACTCGACTTGCTGTTTAGGTAAACATGCACACAAGTCTTGCGAGTTTAACATTCAAAGACGCATTTCATTTTAAATTTGTCCAAATAGTTTCAAAGTAAGAACTGCTTGTCATGAAGTGAAGAGGAGCGGAACGGATGAAGCGCGAGCGCTGGCCGCGGTGCTGAAACGCTCAGTTACATTCACTCAAACACTTAAACACTTCAAACGTTACATTACAACATTTACAACGAGACACTTCATCCAACGTAAACAAATGAAAACTGCATGCAAAGTGCGACTCATAGCTTCAACAGTTCAAAAAGCCGCTTCTGTGCTTGAAATAATCTTTTCTTTGACATTTGTACCAGGTTTCACAAGCATTAACCAAATGAAACCTGTGTGACTTTCTTTTCTAAAGCTGTGAGGAAGAAAAACACCAACCTTGAACTGAATGAAGCGCGCTGGAGATGCTCGCACTGATTCGGGTCTGACGCGTCATACAGCGCTACAGAGAAACTCATCCCCCGTAAAAGATGGCGACCCCCTGACGTCATAATCACCCTCACCACTGGGCGTGTCCATACAGCGCTGGAGCGAGTTATTGTAAATGACCCCGCCCCTTTCAAAGATGACGACCCTCTGACGTCACAACACTAGGACGCCGCTGTTTACAGTCTGTAATGGGGTGTGAGGATACAGCAGGTCCTTTGACTCCTCAGAATTTATTCTGACTGTGAAATGTGCCATTTTCCTTCTTTAAATATTACAGTGACAATATTACTTGAGCAACTCATATATTGTAGAGGTCCAGTTACTACAAATGCAAAATGAATTCATTAAAATGTAAGCTTTATTTCAGTTTCCAATATCTTATAAACATCTTTTTTTTGTTGCCCTGAGCTTTGCTACTCCCTGATCTCCTAATAAGAGCCAGATCAGACAAAAGCACTTTAGATACAGAGCCTCAGACACTAGATAACAGAGATCAATGGCACTTATTCAATTGTTTAAATGCTTTAGGACATTGTGATAGGACATACCTACATTGTGATTTTTTGTATTTAAAATGTTTGTGTTATAGAATATGCTGGACAAGATTGTGAGATTACCAGAGGAAAAAGAGAAACAGTTTCTTCAATATAATCTGGCAAAGAGCTTGAGTAGATTAAAAAAAATCAAGACATAAAATCTAGATTTTAACAGGACATATGAAGGTCAAGACAGTTCCCAAAAGATTAAATCTGTCCATCAGGCAAAGATCCATTCAACTAGAATAATCAACCTACTTAAAATGCATTGAACAGTGAATCAGGCTAAAACATGTACAGCAGAGGAGAAAACAACCGACTCAACACATACAAATGAAACATTAGTCACTGCAACAATCAAAAAACAAGAATTCCTGCTAAACTGATTTGCATCCTAAAATCCTATTATTTTCCATTATACAGGAGAAACTGTGTCTTTATCCCTCAGTCTCTCATAGACACAATGACGCCTTGATTATATTATTTCATCAAAACGTATAGTTTTGTGTGACATACTGGAGTGTAAGTGCTGATTCATTCTCAGAAATAAGTGCACATGTACAGAACACACATTGTTACCAATGAAAGCTCATTTATTTCTGCTGGAGTCCTTTCAATCTTTTCTGTCAATTATCACGGTCAGATCCCACAACACGTGAACACCGGCCTGAAATCTGTCCTTACACTCATCATGCCCACCATCAGTGATTACACACAGCTGAAACAATAAGCCATCATCCCTGTGTAGGTTTAATCACACTGCAGGTGTAGATAATTATATAGAAGAACATTCATGTGAAAGAGGCACATTTACACCTCCACAAACATGATGTTCACATCTTCAGAATTCAGATTCCTTCAGCTAATGACTGCAGCAGGAATCGTGCCGTTTCTAAAGAGTTCCTTTCATGACATTTTCACAAGGTCACACTGGATCAACCATCATATGGAAACTACAGTATATTGAAGATGATCATTAGAAGCATTATTTTGAGGAGCAGTTTCTGGCAATACCTTGTGAACATTAAGGGCAAACATTTATTTAAAACATTATTTTATTTTTAGCAAATTCATGAAATGCTCTGCTTTATCTAAAAAACATAGTCCTATAATCTCTCTTACTCTAGTCTCACTTCTGTTAATTTAAAGATTAGGAGCTGAGGTCAGTGTGTCTGTGACATCACTACATCACTGCTGATTCCTTTAAACAAATCATGTGTCTGGAGTGTAACTGCAGCTGGTTTCTCGTTTAGCTCATTGACTGCCCTGCTTCTGTCTCCACAGTAGAAACACGTGTTGCTGTACAGTAGACAGAGTGTTCCACTGGTCCAGTTCACAACAGCCTCACAATCAGAGAGATCATCTCACGCCTCTTTGATGTTCTGGTCCACTAGTTTCAATAGTGACGCTTTATGCAGCAACACATTATTATTTAAAAGCTCCGGTGTCAATAAACACACTGAAACTGCTAATGCTCATTCAGTATTGAGCACACAACCTTCACATCGTGGCCCAAATGCCACTTAACATCCTCTAAGGAGCAATCTTTCCAAATTCCCCAGACAGCTATTGATTTCCTACCTGTTAACAGTTTACTTACACAATCCTTATTGTACTCTGTCCTTCCTGCTTCTAATATATTTAGACCAGACCTGTCTGTTAATCTTTAAATACATAAGCATACTATAATTCATCAATCATTTCTTTTAAGCTGAAGTATTTGTGCGTTCAGAGACTGATAGATT
>JAZGTK010005571.1:0-22166 GCA_036877625.1 Ambastaia sidthimunki
AAAGCATGCCACCCATAAAAGAGGTTCAATACAACCATAGAAAAAAGTCATCTTAGTTCAAATGCTGTTTCACTAGACTGTATCAAGAATTAACTGCACAAAAAGTGGGAGAAAGTAGCAAATTACAGCTATGTAACTTACAGTTAATGTAGCATTGAAGACAGGTCGGAGGAAATGACTGACAAGCAGCCACAAGTATCCAGTTTGAATCATGACAAGCATTTTCATTATAATCCTGCATGTTTTTAACTGTCAGTGCGGCTGGGTGCAATTTTGTACGTTTAATCAAGTTACGGGGAGCAAACAAGCAGTTACTTTCTTTCAAATGCATTTTTAAAAAATTTAAGGTGCCCATTTTTGTGTACCGTAGAAAGCCTACAGTATAATCTCTATATTTTTGGCTGATTTGACATTCTTCTTCCTTCCTTTGTTATACACTGAAGGACAACTGTAACAAAGCATTTCGACCAAAAAAATGACAAAGCTGTTATTGAAACATTGACAAATATGAAATACCGCATTTAAAGCGAAGAAAATCCCAAGTTTGGGAATAGGCTAAACCATACATTGTAAGGATCGGCTCTGATGATACTTTACAGATGTCTTTGAGATATGGTATTTACACGCTGAGAGACATTAACAAACATCCAAAACACTCAAGAGTATTATGGGAAATAAATTCTGTTGCTCCTCAATAAGAAAACAGAGAGATAGACATTCACCAATAGGTAAAAGACCTCAGTCTTCACCTGATGGAGCCTCTTCCTCAGAAACATCGTCCTTTTCCTCTTTCTCGTTCTCATTTTCCTTTTCCTCCTTCTCTCCGTTGTCGTTGTTTTCCTCCCCTTCCGCGCCACTGTCGTCGTCTTGCGTTTTCTTGGGGGCTGGAGATCGTTTCCTGTCTTCCTCGTGCCCCTCGTCCACTTCCTCCTCCTTGTTGCTCTCGATATCTTCATCATCTTCTTTAGGAGAAACCTTCTTCACAACTCTCCTCACCTTTGTCTGGCGCTTTCCTCTCTTCTTAGGTCCTCGGGTCGCTGAGAATAAAGGTAACTATTGAGTGACAACTGAGGGCTTTTAAAGCTTATAATCAGCAGACTGTTACATCAGTAAAACTGCAATCTGGCCTGATCTGAAGGCGAGTTTAAGGGGGTCTTTACCTGAAGCCCTTCTCTTGGGTTTGGGAGATTTCGTGTCTTTGCTTCTCCTGCTCACTTTTGAGTTCCTCCGTTTAGGACGCCCGTAATCGCTATCATCGTCATCATCCTCCACCATGAAGTCTTCATCACTGCCTGAGTCCTCTATAAGCAAAAAAGAGAGTATTGCTTAAAAACTACTACAGAACACAGGGTGTCAAATTGCCAAAAATTTAAGTTGCATGGCATGCAAATTATGTAATTAAATGAATCACAAATGACTGTATATTAATAGCGTGACAGACATGTATTGATAGACATTAAAAAAAGGCTACAGAAGTCAATACATTGCATGTTTGTTTCTATATCATTGACCATAAACCTATCACTGAAAATCACACAGCAATCCATTTTGCAACAGCTGGTGAGTGTATCTGAGGTAAATTTAGGGACTGTTCACCTAGTACGTGTTCTTGCATTGTGTCCGTGCTAATTTTTAATAGCTAGTCTGCATACACGAGTCAGACTGAAGTCTTTGGCCACTGCATTTTTTCAAACTCTGGCTCCACGTAAAGTCGTCAAAACAGCATGTCAAGTTAAAAATCAAACTTTTTAAAAGAGTGTCTCGAGAACCCTGTCACTCTGCTCGGTTCATGTGTTCTGATCTCTTAGAAAGAAGTGTAAAAAGCAAGCAAGATATTTCTAAATGAAATATTATAATATTACATTAAATATTTATTAAATTATAATCATACTAAGTTAATGTATTAAACAGACAACCTGTAACCTTATGTTTACACATAATTAACAATAGATAAACTTCTACACACCAATGCTTGATATTAGAGCTTTTTGAAATGTTGGTTAACTTTGACATAATAATAGTTGTACCTCCGGTGTAAACATCACTGTCATCTTCCTCATCCTCTTCCTCGCCCTCCTCATCCTCACTTCCTCCGTCCCCAAGAAGAATCTCCCTCTGTTTGGACACAGCTTTAGTGGCAGCCTGACGCACCTGCCGGCCTTTCTTCCTCACAACCTTAGCATCATCATCATCACTATCATCTATGTCAAAAAAGACATAAAACATGAGTACAAACTGACATTTGTGTGACACACAAACTGACACACACACGTGCGCGCACTACACACTACAAATGCTGTTGTCTTGCAATTTTGAAACAATTCACACACTTCTGCTTGTGTCATTTCAAAGTTTTACTATTTTATTACTATTATATTAGTATAATATTACTATTATAATAGTAATAATACTAGTATTAATATATTAAAACAAAGTATTCTTTATATTAAAGCAACAATAAAAAATGTAATAACAATAATTTTACTAGTGTATGTGTGTTTAGAATTTGGCTTGGCAGAGTTATTATGGTATGGTCTATAAACTATGGTCTGTTGACAGCATGGTCTGGTGAAACTCTGATCACAAAAATGACACAAAAAGTAGATTGCAGGAGGATACAATTTGTTTAAAACCACAAAACCGGACATTATTTAGAAATCTCTGATCCACTGAGTCATAGAGGTTGAACATGTGCTACAGTATATAGTATAAACAACCAAGCATGTGCTTTAAAAATAGGTAAAAGAAGGTATAGAGTTATGCAGTGACAAATGACTGAATGATTTGATCTAAGGAAGCAGTCAGTCAGTGATTATATTGGTGGTACCTGCCGGCCGTTTCCGTTTAGCTGTCGCCTGCCTCCCCCTGCTGGCCTCTTTGACATCAAAATCACTGTCCCCACCATCATCATCATCATCTTCCTCATCCTCTCCATAATCATTGTCATCATCACTACAGTCCTCTGGAATATAAAGATAAATAAGCATTCGGTCAGAAACATTAAATGGCTGAATCAAAATGAATATAAGCATTTAATAATGGCAAAAATCAACTTACTCTTATGGTCCTTGATTCGAGAATCTTCACTACACAGAAAGAGGAACGTGATTAGAAAATAAAACAATCAATTAAAACATCATTTAAGTGTTTGCAGGTATACAAAATGATCCCAACTAACACATGACAACAAAACAGGTGGGTTTTTTTAACCAAAAGAGGTGAAATACCACCTTATAATAACACAATACATACAATATACCACAATATAATATACAGTTATGCAGTGACAAATAACAATCACAATAAGTTACAATGTTGTAACTTTGCTTGTATAACTTTTTACACATTACATATTTACCATTCAACAGTATTACAGTAATTCAGCAAGACTGACCTCCATTTTACAGATGTTTTCTCAGGCTGTTCTGATTCTTTTCCATATTCCTCATCTGTATAACATTATTCAGTTAAATCAAGTCATAACAGTTGAGGTCAACAGAATGACTTCATAGCACTTGTAACCAAGCACTTTACGATGCATGTATTGAGCATTGTGTAACTGTTTATTTTAATGGGACACAACGGTGATGTTTGCATTAGAAGATCTTACCTGCTTCATCAGACTCTTGGAACTGTGCATAATCTACAACCCTTTTATTCCTGTGCACACAGAACAGAAAAAACAACTTATCCTACAGAAACGCTAAACGAATACAGTATTTCCATATATCAATTATAAAATTACTTAAATATAGCTTAAGGTCAATAAACAGGTTACTTTAAAAGTCACACACACACTATAACTAAAAACACAGAACTTTCTCCAGTTTCAAATACATTTATTATAAATAATATATATATAATATTTATTATAAATTATTCAAAATTAAATGAAATACTAATAAACATTTACTTATAATAGCCGATCATGTGTTTTATATATTTATTCTTCCTATGGCAACAGAGTTGTCACAACTTTTATTTAAAGCTGATATGGTTGGGGAGGGGGCAGAGGGGTGCCATGTTGGAGCTCATTGCCATGCCAACAGCAGCACTGTGGGGAGTGATCTCTACAGATCTGGAGTCAGTGAGCAGACAGGGCATTGAACTCCAGGCCCTGCAGGTCACATTATATTCACTGCTCACAGAATTATACTGAGGAAGTCAACATCGATCACATTAAAACTCGTTTATACAGGTGGACATTTTTTTCAAACTTGGTTTGGCCTTGTGGGTTAATGTCACACAGACGACTGTGTATGAAAAAAACGCATTACTGCATTTAAACAGTGTGTTTATCATGACACGTAAATACATTTCTTTAAACTATGGGGCTTTTTGACCTCCCGAATAAAAAAAATACAAACCCAAAATGCATTCATTATAAACACAAGTTTTAGCAGAAATGGTTCAAGTCTTGCATGTAAAGTAATGGCGCGCGTTGCGCTGGGGGGAGTTTCCGCGCTGCGCTGCCGCTGAGAAACTCACACTAGAAAACACGTGAAACTTCTCTCTCAGTATCATATTAATTTAATACCGTTTGCCAAGTTTTTAAAACTGTCGTGCAAAAATCACTAAGCAAAACGTGTTTTCTTCCGTAATGGCTGCCTAGTTGTTTTGTATAACATAAATTAGCCCAGCAGCATAAACTACTGTCCCGCTTTTTTAGTTCATGCTGGCCGCTTGTGTTTAGCTTAGGTGCGTCTGTGATAGAGATTCGTACGGTCTTTTTATTCATGCAAATCAAAAGATCAGTGCATAAAAAATGTAAAAACATACGAAATTATTGATCTGGGCTGTTTTTGGTGCGGCTGTGCAAACACGCAGTAGAACTGGCTTACGGGAAATGCTCGTTAGCTGTTAGCAATTAGCAAACATGGAGACTTGCATACATATTACATCGTGTTCGAACATACACTTACTGTAGACCAGCAGACATATAAAAAGCACTTACCTGGAAGGTCTCGCCATTTTGCACACAGACTATGCGATCTCTGTTATTTTTTGAAGTTATGATCTTAATGTTTAGGTCCAGATAGCTCGCTGGCTGTTGTAGCTGAATCCAGGTGTCTTCTGTGGCTGGAAAGCACTTTTGTAGCTCGAAGCTACCTGGACGCAATACAAACTGCACTAAAAAGGCAAATATGTGCGATCTACAGCATATGCTCGCACGCAGTGTTGTTTATGTGGGTATGAAACGGAGTAATGGTGAAGTGACTACAGGCCGGATTGACCTGGTTAAGCCTGTCGTCGAACCGCAGCTAACTAGTTAGCTACCGCCTGGCCTGCCAGCCAGGATTCTTCATGAGTAAAAGTGGGATGGGAGTCTGAAGAACGCAAGATGATGGTAAACCAGGATTGGATGGCCACAGTCTGCAACAGTTCTTTACTGCTCGCTCTTAGTCAGAACAGTGGCAGTTTTGTTTAATACATTATTTTATTATATGCATTTTAAAATCTCAAATATTAACGTGAGAGAGACTTATTTCATCACTGCAACAGACGTGCTAATGTTTGGAGGGTTGCTTGCCAGCATCACTAGACTAAATGAAGAGATTTCATAAACAGAGGTTTATGCTGACTTGAAAGCGGTTAAAGATTAAAGTAAAACAACTTTTTAGTGGCTAGGAAGTGTTATGTTGCAATCATAGTATGCAACAAGTGTTTAATGTTGTTTAATTATAAAGATACATTTTTAATCATAAATTATAAAGACAGAGTTTCATCTAATTTGTCAGTATTATCATTATCAATAATGAATTATTTTTTTCAGTATTTACTTTATTTACTGTTTATTAGCACAGCTATTACTGTTAATGCGCAAATACCAGACTAGTTGCACAGTGATGAAAATAAGTACAAGTCAGAGGGTCTAAGTAGAAGTTATTAGTATTGGTCTTAAATAAATAACACTACATTATAGAAAACAAGTACAATTTATTCATAGACAGTGTAAAACTGGCCTAAGTGTCCCTCTGTTGGTGGAATATTAGACTGTAGCAGTCCAATTAAATTCATGCTACTTTACAAGCTAATTAACTAATTGTCTATTTGCACTGTGTTAAGATTACAATTTCTCAGCACAGATTGATTGATAAATAAATATATAGTATCATGTAATAATACATATAGTCTTGTATCACATCTGAAGAGCAGCTGTCATTTGTTTCCTAACTGGAAGTGGTTTCAGTGATTTTACTTTAATTTTTTAATAAATGAATCGCAGAAGAGCTGGCTGCAGGTTTGAGCACTGCATGGACATCATTTAGATGACTGATAAAGAAACTGGAGTAAATAAACCTTCCATTAACAAAAAATTAATATTCTGATAACTTTCTGTAATGTAGTATTTTGCTTCTAATCTTGTTGGAAACTTCTGTGTTTTGCAGCCAACATGCTGTTTTTATCCAGTGTCTTACTGTAAATGGTGGGTGTGGTTTAATGATGAAGAGCTGGGATTGGCTGATGGACAGGAGTTGGCTGTTGCTGATGCCACCACACATCAGACTGTTCTCTTCGAAATCAACATCAAATCATAAACAGCAATATTAACTGTGTACTGCCTCAGATGGATGGCAAAACTGTTTCCTGCTAGAAACATTCACTGTACTTCATATTTCAGTGTCTTTACACAAATAAGTCACTTCACATGATAATGCATAGGTTTGCTTTTACAAATTGTTTACATTTGTAACTTAATATTCACAAGGAACATTGTCATTTATCAACCAACAACCCAGATATAAGTATAATTATCCAAGGATTCTGGTAATAGTTTATTCCATTTTATTTGTTTTATTTCAGTGTTTTGAAATATAGCTTACTGTATATATAAATGACTGTTTAAGTGGATATGTTGGAATGTGACCTGTAATAAAACTGGTATTTTTGTTAGTGCAATTTTTCACCAGTCACCAGCCAATAACATTATCAGCATATTGTATTATTACACATGCTTAGGAATTCCTCTAGTTTTGTTAGTATTTCATTCGTAAACTTATTTCTCCAGTTTAACTCATTGCATTTGTAGTTTTTCGTGGTTGTGTTAAGCTAAAACGTTTATTATTTATATTGTGTATGCTGTGTTAGAAGTTATTATTCTGCAATGCAGTTTCACTAACTACCAGAAGGGGGAGACAGAAGTTAGTTTTTTAGGGCCAGCACTAATGGAAACGGTCAATATAACCAGACATGCAGGAGCAAAGTACAGTTATATACATTGATAGACCGATTCATATAAACAACACACATTTTATATATTTGTATATGTGAAATCCACTAAAATACAGGAAGTATACGTGCGTTTGTACAGAAAACAAAGTATTTCTCAAACTGTCAAGAGCTCTGGACGAGGCATTAAATAAATGCGCGTCTCAACGAACATAGTAATCGCCTTTAAAAGTAATAGAGAAGATGTGAAAGGAAACAGATGGTGTCTTGATTATGTTTGACACTGACGCAGAAGATCTCTTCTCTTCCTGGGGACTTCTATTTAAAACATTGTTGAATTAGCTCATGAGGAAGAAAGAGACTTTACTGAGGAACTACAGGTAGGAGAACTATTGTTAAACACTGAATATTGTCTTAATCTAAGAACTATTGTCTTAATCTAAATCATACAGCCTGCTTACATTTGCAAACGTTTACTAAACGTTTATTTAAAAATAAAATATGAATTCGTGTTTTTAATTCGTATTCGTATTAATTGCGTTATTTCTATTTTCTATTATATTTTATATTCAGATTTCATCAAGAAATGCGTTTTTCAAATAGCTGGACAACATTAACTTTAAAGCGCAAATTTAAAACAGTTAACATAAGCAAATTCTCAATATTTTTTGCACTATTTCTTAATGGCTTTCTTTCTCTTTAGTTTTGCATTCTTTTATAATAAACTTTGGTGCTTCTTTAGTAGATAGATTAAAACACAGCCTGTCGCTTTAATACATTTAAAACTGAAAGTAAAGATATTTAACCTGGTAAAGTTATGTCTGTCCTTTCATTTCTTCTTTATGTTGAACCTATCAAATATATGAGTGTTGTTATATATCAGTGTCACAGCGTGCCAACTGCACGTCATAAGTTTAAGGTTTTTATAAATGAGTCTCTGTGCATTGAAAAGATGTGAATATTATGACAATTAAGAGGTAATGAAAACTACATTTAGTCTCTGTTATCATGTTGTAATATCTCCAGTGAGACCTGGAAAAGCACCAGGGAGCAGTTTACTATATAGAGATATAATCACATGTGTTTACAAGTCAAATGAGAGCTGTCATCACTAAGCTGATCAGTAATGACTGATTTATGTTAGAGCAAAGCGGGGCTGCAGATGTAAGATTAACCCTGAGGGCTCAACAGTAATTCTGACACTAATCACAGACACTAATATCTCTCACACTCTTTTTTTCTAGGCTTGTATATGATAATGATGATAATGCTGCTGTTGGACTTTATGGAGTTTGATGACTTACAAATCACAGGACATTAATATAGAAATACAAAAGTCAGGTATTGATGATTTCCACTTATCAGTTAAGTACTGTAAGTACAGTAAGTTACTGTATTTATTTTATTTATTTTTAACACATGAATTTCTTAAATGATGTTATATGGCAAAACTGCTTAACAGTGTATTACACCAATAAATGTTATATTTTAATATTTAAAAAATGAATATATTTTTTAATCACAGGGATATGCGATCATGCCTTGCACAGGAGAACACTGTGAGACATTTGTCTACA
Organism: Ambastaia sidthimunki; assembly: GCA_036877625.1. Taxonomy (NCBI): domain Eukaryota; kingdom Metazoa; phylum Chordata; class Actinopteri; order Cypriniformes; family Botiidae; genus Ambastaia; species Ambastaia sidthimunki. The sequence continues at coordinate 8,748 of JAZGTK010005571.1, forward strand.
GTATGAACAACCAGACAGCTCTTCTGCTGTTGTGTGTGTGGCTCCTGTGCATTCAGCCAGTGTCCAGCAGCAACCAAAGCTCTCGAGGCCAAACTGGTGAGTCAAGACACCTGAGGCAACAGCCCCCCTGTTTTCCCCCTTAGGTCTCATTACACCACTGGACACTCATTTACACTTCCCCTTTGAGAGCACAGACCATTACTAATAACAGCTAAACAACCGTTTACCACCCTGGTATAATTCCTGCCATCATGGACACAGTAGAACATAGAAGATCATGCTGTACTTTAATTTACATAATTTCCTAAAAAAGGTATTTATATTTATCTTCCTTTCTGATGCTTCTAAATAGAGTGTAATTCATTTTCCCACATCTCTCGAGTTTGTAAGACTGACTGATGCTTCACAGTGTCTTTAAAATGAATGATGTCAAAACACAGTGCGCTTTAATACATTTACAACAAATATTTCCTCCGGATTAAAAATGTTTTTCTATTTATTTAAGCAATTTATAGTTGCGTTTCTGTAGCTTTACTGTAGCTTGACTTGCGTTAGTAGCACAAAGGTCACGGGTTCAATAACCTAAAAGAGCTGTAAATCGTAAACGTAGATAATATAAATAAAATCTAAATGTAAGTGTAAATGTAGTGCTGTGTATTTCCATGTGATGGCGCCAGAAGATTAGAATATGTGTTAGTTTTTAATCACAATATTATATATTATGTGTACATAAAATGTCAAATCGAAATGCAGTAAGTAAACATGGTGTATAAAATAATCCCTCACTTCTTCTGTTTTTGTCAATGTAAGGTCAGTTTGAAGTTAAGCCTGGTACGTGTGAAGTGGTGGCAGCTCATCGTTGCTGTAACAAGAATAAAATCGAGGAGAGATCACAGACTGTGAAATGCTCCTGTCTGCCTGGACAGGTTGCTGGGACCACTCATGCCCAACCCTCGTGTGTGGATGGTGAGTCCACTGTCTGCTCCACCAAAAGGAGGTTTTTGAGATCCTTTTTTGAGATCACTTGTCAAAAACCTTATTATTAGACACTGTCACTTTCAGAATAATGAATCGTGATGGACAGCTTCTGTCCCTGAAAAATGTTACTTTTGTGTAGGGCCACTTCGACACTGATAGTTGTCAATACAAAGTCAACGACAGCTATCATATAGACCAGTGACACATAAACCAGCTATTATTTAGCACACCTTTAAGATCCTTGAACTGTGAAAGAGAGCCTGCAGTTGATGAGTCATGATCTCTGTTTGGATTTAAAAAACACTCTTTTTTATTTAAGAATCCAATAACATAGAAAAGTAGCTTTTCAACTTGTCGCTGATTGTCTCCTATAAAGACTTTCAGGTCTAAATCAGGTCTAAATAAGGTACATATATATTTCAAGTCTTTGAAAGGAGTCATTTCTTTAAAAGAAAATGTACGCTGCCGATATGGCAGTTGTTTTTAAATCTTTTGACACCTACCAGCATCACACGAAAGCAATAGTTTTGATTTAGCGATACCTTTATACCGGTTGTACTCACAGTCAACCATGATTTCTTCCACTAGTGAAAGTGTCCAATAACAGAGGCTAACTGAGATAAAAGGAGAAATGTTTAGCTGGTCATGTGATGTCTGCCCCCATGATATGGCCCACCCCGTGTAAACAAATAAAACCTGTTCTTATTAGGCCACTGATATAGAAATAAGTAGTTCTTTAAATCAAATGATGTACATTTCGATCATATTTTTTACCTTATTCCTTCCTTAAAATAAATTCTACATTTGGTCTGTTTCCTGCATGCAAACCAATAGAATTTGGAATCGATTTCACTACCAGTGATGATTTTCTAGTACCTGGTATTGGAAAAGTCCTCTAAATGATAAGTAGATGTCTTAGAGAATATCAACATGTAATACTACATTCACTTTCACACATTTTCTTATATCTGCAACAGACTTACATCCTGATGCTTTGGGTGAACATCTATTGTGCTATGGAGAATATTACCATTTTTCTGTTCAAAAGAATCTGCTGACAGGATATGGATGTAATATATATTTTTATATTATGGATGTAATATAAAAAAACTTGAATTGAAAATCTAAGAATATCCTACTGAAAAGATCAGCTTAGACCAGCATGAATTTCCGTTCTGGTTCAGACTGGTTAATGTCCTATGCTGGTGACCAACTCTATTGCTTTATTGTATGTTTGTTTATTTATTTGTTATTTGTCTGGAGTTCCTCAGTACTGTTTGTGTGGTCGGTGTTCACTCAGCGATTTTCCATCACTGCAATGCATTATGGGAATAGCTTTTCTGCAAAACATACATGTCATGTTTCCATTGAATTTCCTTGGACCGGAATGAGGTATTTTAGCAGCATAATTAGGTCCGGAGTGCACCTATGATACCTTCAAATGCCACCATTGTAGTCAGCTCAATAGGTTTTGGAACAGACCCTTGATTATAGGTTTGTATTTAATAGAGGGTGTGAGCTTATGTGGTTTTTGTATGCCTGTGAGCTGGTGAAAAATCTCAAGATTTAACCAACCACAAAAATCTGATTCACTTCCTTTCAATTTTTAGCCACACATCCATCATTCTTCTGAATGGAGCTTTGAGAAAATAAACAGGATTCATCAATTTCCCGTATACTGGAGTGCAATAAAAGAATTTGCTCTGTTCCTCAATCCTCTCTCTCGCTCTGTTTTCTTTCCCTTCTAAGCTTCTGTCGTTCAGATGAAATGGTGGTGTCAGATGGAGCCCTGTTTAACTGGTGAGGAGTGTAAAGTGTTGCCTGACCTGACCGGCTGGTCCTGCAGTTCAGGGAACAAAATCAAAACTACCAAGGTCAGTCGTTATAAGACACAGTTTATGGGGGAAGTCCATTGTTTACTTATAAATGCAGTCAGAATGTTTGCTAAGTACTGCAGAGACCACACATACGTCAAAGTTGATACACAGGCAGATGTTTTGGGCTGAACGTCTCAGCAGTCATTGGGTGTTCGACTGTTTGGACTGTTTATGCATCTGTTTTTTGCCGTTTACGCAATGCTAATTTTATCTGTCATGCAGAATATCTTCTAAGATGCATTTCGGCCCTTTTTTCCATCACTCAGGTCACACGGTAGATGAAATCTTCACACCTCCGACGTGGACATGTGATGACAGCTCATAATTTTACAGAAGCATATTTTAAATCAAATGCAAATGTCAACAAAATTGCACGCTAAAGTCAGAAACATGCAAACTGTGAACTAAAAATGTGAGTGCAAATGAGGCAGGGCATCGGATTTAGATGAATTTGAAAATGTCACGTATTTTGTCGTTAGGTTTGAGTGCAGTGGATATGTTAAGGTTTAATTTCATTTTTATTAATTAATTAATTAATTTGATATGCTTTGTTTTCCTACATTGCAATATGGGATTTTCTTTGATCACTTTTCATTAAAACATCTCTGTTATTTTCTGAATCAAGATAACTGATTTTAAAGATGTTGTTTTTGAACAAAAAAGTGTCTTGGTGGTCTGATTTAGATAAATATTGTAAAAGCTTTTAACCAACACTGACGCTCACACACACACACTAACAAAAACATTTCACACTTCCATTTTCATCTGACTGCATACACCACCTGCAAGAGGAGGAAAGCAGACATGGACATCTGAAGCAAAACAAGACCTGTTTGATATGGAAATAGAACAGAGGAGTGTGTGTGTGTGTGTTTGTATTTTTGTTTGTGTTTATCTATGCTTGTGAGAAATAGAAAAAGACAGATGGGAAAAACAGACTAAACTGGATCACGTGTGTTTCTGAGTTATAGGTCATTATCATATTATAGTCTGTATGATTTTTTGTGGTGCTGGGGGTGTATTATTATTTCCTGACATCAAGAGTGTGTATGACTGTTCGGAATGCTTTATCACGAGCCTCATTAATTGAAAGACACTTTACTGAATAAACATTCATTACTGTGACGCCTCCTGCTGTATGGTTATTTAAACATGAGGAATGTTTACTTAAATTCAAAATGGTATTTTTTCACCTTTTCACTCTGGTACCCATAGAATTATACCTGACAGTTTAAGTGGCAAGAGGGAAGATGAATTTAAACGTATTTGAAACAAACACATTTCAATTTTAATGATATAGAAGTTTCCTGGAGACAGTAATTGTTCTGTGTGGGGATTCAGAAAACAGTGGATTACTTATGCATGCTGTGTTTGGCATCAGTCCCCCGGGGGGAGGGCCAGCAAATTCCTGTAGTGTTTTTAGCAGAGCTAAGGACAGGGACTCTCAATATTCCTGCATGAATTTAAATGATGTTGACATCCATAATGAACTTAATGGCAGAGTGCTTGAATTTTTACCTTCTCATTGTTGCTGGCATCATGTTATTAACAATATAAGCACAGCTGACTAAATTACCTTGATATGCCATTATTTGCAAAGAATATGATGAAAAAGTCTTGCCTGTGCTATGCCAACGTTTTGTTTATGGTGCATCTAGCAGTGAGCTAGCAGGGGCTAAAGACACATGAAATTGTTTGGCTTAGTGGGAAATAAAACATTCAAATTAAAAACTATTTTACACAGGCAATATAGCATTATCAACATAATAGTTTTTGTGCAGGAGCAAATGGATGGTGGGTACAACCCTCATAAAAATCCATTCCTTATACAAAATGTATGTTTATTAGTCAGATTATAGTCCAAACCCATTTACATTTACTCATTTGGCAGACGCTTTTATCCAAAGCAACTTACAATGAATTCAAGGTATACATTTTTATCAGTACTTGTGTTCCCTGGGATCAAACCCACAACCTTTACGCTGTAACCCAACGCTCTACCAGTTGAGCTACAGGAACACCAGTAGCTCAAACCCGTACTTACATCATACTCAACACACTGGGATAGAAGAAAAGAGAGGATGACATCACATAATATAAAAATTACAGTGATTTTACTGGCAAACCCATGCTGGGTTTACAAGCATGCACACAAAGAAGGTTTGAGTTTGTAAGAATTGTGCAATCAGTGAACCGGTTACTAGTACAGTACTTGGTGTAAGTGAGCAGTGATGCCCCATCTGTTCTGGGATTTCTCTGAGCGTGTGTGAATGTGAATTAGAAAGATGTGTCTGGACTTTGCTTCTATACCCGCTGGGACAGGATAAAAGTACAGAAATGCATGCTGGGTAATCTGTTTTCGCAAGCACATTAATCATAAAACTCACACCTAACAATGTAGCAGCACAGACCTGACTAACTAGTAGATGTTTTTTTGTCTTATATGTAATTGCCGGAACAATTTCACATCTGCTGGGCAACAGAAACAAAAAATCTGAGGTTTAGTAGGATCTGATAGTGCTTATAATTGTTGTATGTTTACTGATAGGTCTATAAATAAAGAATTTGGATTTCATTATATGCTGAAAAAGTTGATTTCATTATATCTTTGTTTCATTATATGCTGAAAAATTTATATTAGCTTAACTTGTTTACAATTGCAGGAACATTTTTCCCAATAATGATTGCACTAAATTGGCAGTTCTAACCACACCTGCATCTACTGTCTTACCAAGTTTAGAACAAGAACATATAAATAAAACTAAATAAATTGGTTTAGAAGGTACTGTTTGTTTGTTATTGAGAAATTATTGGCAACGTCTTTATCACAGTACAAATGCTTTGATTTCTCATCAGTTGGTTTGTGCTGCATGTTTTAACTAGTCTGTTTAAACTATAATGAGCTGTCAGGATTGTTTTTTTGGCTGCTCCTCCTGATCAAGTGTTTTGGTGTGTGTGTTTGTAGTTGAGAGATACCTGTCTTGTTTGTGTATCAAGGTGTGAGAGGAGGCTGAGACTTGAGAAGTGATGCGAGAAGGTGAAAATGAAAGGTGAGATCGAGTCTTGGGTAAACATAGTCTGTCACCACTGCCTGAGCTATTCTGATCGTCAGGTGCTCTGCTTTAAAGCAGATTATAAAATGGATAGCTCTGGTCCTGGAAGCTGATTGGTCAATAGCTGTGCTTTATTCATAATAAAACACAGCTGTGGCCTCTTCGCTGAGTTACTGTTTGTATCACACTGTGCCACACCAATGGCTGATATTTATTTTTGTTGTATATTGTAGCATAGCTCTAATAATTAAGGCACTATATCTTCTAATGCACGGATGACATTTAATGATTTTACTTCAAAATGTATAAACATTTGTGTTCCTAATAGTTTTGTTATGTGGTAGCTGTTTTATAAAAGCAATAGGGCAATAAAGACTTCGGTATACTGTAAATAAGGTATTACATGTCATATATTCCCAATCTGAGACAGTTCTAAGTGTTTCGTTGTTTAAATAACAGTGGTAGACACTTTAAAAAGTAATTCTAGGAGGTGTGAAAGGGTTGGTCATTAGGTCCAGCCTAACTCCTGTGTGTTTTTCCTTGTCCCATTTTTCCCTGATGCTAAGTGTGTTTTCCTCACAGCATCGTTCGAAAATGGTGCTTACCTTTGCCTTTCTTTGAATTATTCAGCGCAGCACCCAATAATCACATTAAAAGGAGTCAGAGGCAGCGTTTCAGTACATATTGTAATACTTTATTGCCCGCACGTCTCCACACATGCTGAAAGCTCCTTGACTCTTTGCGCTGGTCATTAATAATTTTGATTGAGAGCAAGGTTGGTTGAGAAGGTTCTGATGTCAATTTGAATTAAAGTCAAAGAAAAGGGGATTTACCAACAGCTCAGTGTTATCAGCACCAGCTTCACTGATGCAATAATAATAGCGATTACAGTTTATCTACTTACTCTGTGTTACAGCGGAGATGATGATACAACTTTTTCATAAAGAGAAAAACTTTTTATCTGTTTATTTCTTCAGTATTTCTTTGGAATCTGTCAGGAAAATTACTTTACACATTTGGCAAATGGTCACTTTTTATGCAAATATTCAGCTTTACTTCAATCCATGTGTTTCCTGGGAATCGAACCCACAACTCTGGCATTGTCAGCTACAGCAAATAACTTTCTTTTATTGACATTGAGACTTCCGATACAGACAGAAATCCTCACAGGAGCGTTTCAGACTTCCCAGGCACAGAATCAGCTCTCAGGGCAAACATCAGTGCAGTGATGTCTGGCAGTGAGGAGGACACAGCTGCTTTTATCCTGTGAAGCTCCAGCAACTTCATTCTGGGAGAAACTGCTTTGGATCTTTAATAGCCTCATTGGGCCTCAAATTGCTCGACGTGCAACCATTGGAATGTTTTTTGTTTCAACACATTTGCTTCAAACTTATCAATCTGTCTTTGCTTTTCCAAATGGAGGTCAGAAATGGTAAAAGAACACGATAACTTTTGAAAAGGGAAATACATTAATAAAGTACAGGAGCAGCATAACATACAAATGGGTAGTAGTAGAAAACGAATGACTTGCAATGTGACGCATATTATTGTGGTATGTAATATTGAGCAAGTAGTGTTTTTAACAGCGTTATTCTAATTCTTTCCAGTTATTATTCATGAGGCTTTTATGACCTCATATCATTTGAGAGACCACATGGAATATATGTATGTTTAAATATTAATGCATTACACTGTAGGTTCATTTAAAATTAACTAGTGAGGGTGAAAAAATATTAAAAATGTAAAAAAATCAACTTCCCTTATACATTGGCGTAATTACAGGGAATCTGATTGGTTGAGAGTTTCAATACCTGAATTATGTGAATAAAAGGCCAGTCCAATGGATAAAAATGTTCTTTATTTTACAGACCCTTTATACTGACGTTTATGGTTATAAATTCAGATCAGTTCATTTTAAATGAAAGTCTTCTGTCTTTCTAAAACCCCAAAGAACTTTGGAGTTCTAAAGTCGAGTATGAAACAGAGAGCTCTAACAAAACCACCACCTGAAGGATAAAACGCTGATATTTGCCTAAGATTTCTGTATATTCATTTTCCACTCTGATACCCTGGTGTCACCTATTTGAAATTCCACTAATGCTTCACTGAAGGTGAGGGCTAAAGTTCATCCCCAGCTGTCCGGTGTGAAGGACAGTAAATGTAGTGATCTGTATTCACTCAGCCTGTAGTTAGAGCTCCTCTCTGCATTCTGACAGCCACACCAGGACTCGTATGATCTGGGCTCCCTGCTTAAAATGCTGGAGCTACATATTCTGAGTAAGTGTGTGCTCTGGCCCTCAGCTGCTCAGAGTGGAGAGGACCATTTCTGAATGTAAACGACAGGTAAATGTCCCAGCGGGTGTCAAAATTTCCACTGAATGTCCTTCAGTGCCTAGATCTCTGGGCAGGCCCTGTTTCTCCAGCTTAAACCATTTCATTCAAATAACCAGATCTACCAATATACAGAACGGTCTTAATAGTTCTTGTATCATTTAATGAAGTTATATTTGAACAACGGGAGATGAATTTGATTCAAAATATTCAAATGTCATGGTATTTTATATGTGCATGCACCAGCATATTTCAATCAAGCTTCGTTAACTTCTGTAATAAGTCCACAATGTTTATGTATTGCCATAGCCAACGTAATGGCCTATTAGTTTTTCATTAGACATGTTAATTTTCATAACACTTCAGTTAAGCCGTGATTGCTCAATTTGTCAAAGTATTACCAAAGCCACAAATAATTTAAAACAGCAACACCATTCGACAAATGGCATTAAGAACAGTGGACAGGAATATGTAAACAAGCCTGATTTTATGCCCTAGTGCATTTTTTTCATTCATTGCTTTTCACATCGTTTGCAAACACAACCATTAAATACAATTGTAACATAATGCTCACCTGTTTTAAATTCATTTTATTCTTTTTAAAACATTTTTTTTCACCTAATTTCACAGCTTTCCACACTGTAATCATGCCAAAGACTTCTGTATTACATCATAGCAATTTGTTCAGAAGTCTCTCACTGTGAGAAAGTGTTCCGGGAAAATGAAGACATCTACATCTGTAGATGGATTGAACAGGATTGGTAATTCCAAGTATATGAGCTCCTCCGTGTTCTGAATATAGCTGATGCACAAGTGTCTTTATTAAAGTAGCTTGATGAGGGTCAATCAATGCCACTCTGCCTGTTTACCATCCACATAAATTGGAAGCCGATTTTATGACATACAGCAGGAGAACTCATTTGATCAGTCACTTCTGAAAACCAAAGAACATCCAAGGATCTTACTTCAAGAAGATTACTTCAGGCTATGCAAAGCTGGTTTGAGTGCACTTCACACAAAGGGATACAAGTTTAATTATCCAAGACTCACAGGGCAAAAACAAATATTTGACAATTGTCAAACAAAAACAAAATAATGAACCAGCAGTGTTCACTGCCCACAGAGATTTTCTCAGAAAGTCTTGTGTCCATGTTACTCAGAGTAAGGACTCCATATCAAGTCATGAGAGACTGTTGCTTTAAAGGCTGGATAACTTCATTCAGCGAGTCGTCTTGAATGTTTCCCTGAAATAATTAATGGATGACTAATTAGAAAAATGTCTCAAAATGATTTTAATACTTTTATGATTAGCAACAACATAAAATACAGACTGACTAAAGACATTTTTGTGACACTAGCTAAATGTATATTATAAATGTACTAAATTTAACAGGGTCTACGCCTTTCAAATCCAGAATTGATCTGCCTTCCATTTGTCACTTGCCTTCACACAATCTCAATGTCAAACCAGGAAAAAATCGCAAACCTTTGTAAAGTTTCTCCCTAATGAGCTTTGCAGTGAACCTTTGTTTGCTACAAGGATGTGTACGGGTGAGTATTCTGAGAAAGAAGAAAAACATTCACATTTATGTCTTTAAAGTTCATTCTTTCCAATCTTTTTTAATAACTTCAGTGAAAAACATTCACACACACAGCGCACACACTCATTCAAGCGTCTATCAGCACACACTGCTCCACTATTAGTTACGTACTGTTGACTAACTTGACTAATGTATGTAAAGTAAGACTAACACAAAACTTTACCCTGGTGGTTTAACTTGAACTCACCCTGGTGGTTTTGATCTTGTTTCCAGAGTAGCACATCCAGCCGGAGTTGTCTGGTAGAGTCTTGCACTCTTCTCCCTCCAGACACGGCTCCATCTCGCACCACCACTTCCCAATCACTATAGAGGCTGCCAGAGGAGCACAATTAGGTTACGTTCTCAATGGCCGATACCGCAGTTGGCTTTAAAACAGGGTAATCTTCCATTCTCCATCAACCACCACTCAATGGCCACCTAACAAATAACAGTTTACATGTCTATGTAGCTGAATAGCCTCAGTGGATGTCTGCGGTCAGAAGTGTTACAGACAGGGGCGCTTTTAAAGCTTTATTCTAAAATTAAATCCCATGCGGATGGATTCACTTTAATCCATTTCATCTTGTAGTCTTAGTAAATGTAAGGAAAATATATGGTCTATGTTCTAATAAACACAACTTACCGCCATTACAAACGGAAAATCTTAAGCACAGGCTTTATTTCAACATTATGAGCTTTTTAAAAGCAATCAATTTTTCCCACTTTACTAAATTTATGATAATTTCCAAATGGAGCAAAGGCCATTAAGTGTGAATAGCAAGAGGGAAGATACAACGTGATAGGAAGTATGTGGTAAAGAGCCTGAGAGCATCTTATCTCTGCATCACTATGATAATGTAAGAATATGATATCGGATACATTAATGCATTTGGGATAGTAGTACAGCCCCTGAAAGTCTGTGTAATATTATCTATCACCAGACACCTAATGGTTAAGAAGAGACAAAGTGTTACTCGCAAATAGAAGATATGGCATCTGTACCACTTACATGCTTAGGAACCAAATCTGAGTTTGAATCCTTTACTTGAGGGGAGATGGTGAGCTTGTTCAAGCTATATAACCGTTTCTGCTTGATAAGCGCTTAACAAGTTCCATTATTGTTATACTGGCACTAAACTTAAGAACAAGTCAGATTCATTAATATTGAAGAAGGCCAAAAGCACTCAGCCAATGGTTGCCTTTCCGAGAATAGGTTGGAAAAACTATTTCATTTTGCTTTAAAATTTGATCTATCCGTGCTCAACTCATTCTCAATGGATATTTTGAAAGGCGAACACACATTCATTCTTTACAAACTTTATAACAGTCACAGCTGAGGTAAATCTAACAGTTCTTTCATTTATGCCGCTTCAGCATGACCAATTGATACAAAATCCATGGCAATATAACCCGAGGCAGGAGTTCCCTGTTGTAATAAAAAATGTACTTTCCTCTTATCCTCCAAAGTGTAAACAAAGCATCTTGTTCATAACTTTTTTGACTTATAAGTCATATGCTACTTTGGCAGAGATGGGGAAACTTAACCTTTAGAACTGAAAATGTACTATAACAATTGGTAAAATGTTATATACTGATTGCTGTTGTACAACCATCATAAATTAATACGCACTTTCTGTCAAAAACTTAAAAGTTACTTCATTTCCGCTCATTTATAGATAGTATGGCAGCTATTGTGATTTTTTTCTCTCTCTCTTTTTTTTATTGTATATGCTGAATAACTAACATTCAAAAGTATAACGAAATGTTACAAACATGGTGTAAACAGTGTAAACAGTATCAGCAGTTTCGTCACTAACGAAACATTACGTCATTAAGTCACTTCTCCCGCAAATGCCAAATAGTTTTGCGCTAAATTAAGTTTTTCACAGCGCAGAAAAGTTGTTATTTTTCCATTGTCTTGCTTCAATCAAAACCGGACTTTACTAATTCGCGAATGGTGGCTAGAGAACGTATAACAGGACGCACAAAAGGTAAGTTAACTGCCGTATCTTATACATACACATGAATTCGCGTTCGCAAAAAACTGGAGCTCAGCCTCACAGTGCTTTAAATAAATGACGAACTTTGTCATTTACACAGAAACAAACAAGAAGCACTCGCATATATGCAAAGGTTTTTAATGCATTTAAACATGTCGTTTTAATTCCCTGCAGTGTGCTTTTTCTATATGATGGTATAATTAAGATCATTAAGATATAACGAGCATGAGATGGGAAAAGGTGAGTCGCTCCTCTGTGAGACGCAGTTAAAGTTAATGTCCTTTGATTATCTTGGGGTGCGTTACGAGTGAGAAATGTTCCCAGAAGTGTTAGTTTACAGCGCCTCGTTTGTCATGAGGACAGAGCATTAATAATGAAAAGCCCGGAGGATCTCAGCTTTTCTGGGGCAGGGACGCTGCAAGAGCGACCCTGAGCTGAGCTTGTTCAAACATACCACTCCTTAAAGAAATAGTTTTCCCACAAATATAAATTTGGTCATTATGTACTCACCCTTATGTTATTCTAACCTTGTATGCAGGTATTTGTTCTGTCAGGGATAGTCAAATATCATAACATCAAATAAAATATATATGAATAAATAAAGTAAAAGCACCATGAAATCCCATATGGACCCCATATCCCATATCATGCACTGTATTTCAAGAATTTTGATGCTGTATGAAAAGCATTTTGATGGGATTGGACAGCCCCCGGTTGCTTTGAACTGTTTTACGTATGACTGGAGCTGTGTAAGACTTCTTCAGAAATGTTTACTGTTGTGTTCCACATAAAAAATAATAATAGCATTTGAGTAAATAATGACATTTTTATTTTTAGGTAAACTATCGCTGTGTAAAGCAACGCAGTATTTTTAAACAACACAGCTGCAAGCACATGTCATCCTAACACAGCTGCAGCATGCAAGACTGTTCAAACACTGCACAGCTGCACTGAGCATGTGCCAGGAGCCTGTTTATATATCATGCGACATAACACAGAGACAGCTACACCAGCTTAAGACAGTGCACAACAAACATGCTTATTTTAAGATCTTTTCCATGGTCGTTATTAGATCACAGTGTCTTTTCAATTCACCTACCATCAACACAGGAGGGTTTATTCCTGGTAGTTCCTGCCACTTTCCCTGGTAAACAGGAGCATTTTACTGTCTGCGATCTCTCCTCAATCTTGTTTTTGTTACAGCATCTGTGTGCCGCGATCACCTGGCATGTCCCTCCTTCTGTCGGAAGATAAATACATCAGTAACCGAACAAAAACCTCAGTTTCCCCACATGAATCTACAATAATTTCTCTAATGCATGTTGTTTTTATTGTCCCCTTATATTGCCACATAACTCATCATACATTTTATTTCAAACACTCCTTGGGGGGATGATAGAATAGGAAAAAAGAGAATTTATTATTTTATATTTGATTTGTCTTTCTTATATGTTTATTTACTTGGCATCTATGTCTCATTGTATCATTTCTTTACTGTATTTCAGTGCTACACGTACAGTAAATGCTTGGCAACACTGCAAATGGCAACATACAGCATAAAGCTTTGTTGACTCTGACTCTGTAAGAAGAGTACAGTCTC
>JAZGTK010005572.1:0-22164 GCA_036877625.1 Ambastaia sidthimunki
CATGAAGAATAACTCTATGAATGATGAACTGTATAATCTATACAGGCATTTAAAGCTCTATAATACAAACACAATGAAGCTCAGTAAACAGCATTTACCTGAACGCCAGTCTGGAAAGACTCCAATTCCTGAGACTATAGTGTGTGTGTGTGTGTGTGTTTACACTGTGCCATGCGGTGAGAACTGGATTTAATGACTGTTTACAGGCTGGACTGACGTGTGTTCCACACACACAGCTGTCAGTGTGCAGTAACAGCCTCTTCACTGTGTGTCCATGCCACGACTAATTTAAAGGGACGGCAGGACTCGTGTGTGTGTGTTCTGCTGGGAAGCTTTCCATGGTGAGGAGGGGGAGGGGTGACGGGCATATGTTGGGATATATCTTGATGCCATATGGGAATGATGGCAAAGGATTTAGTGGGCTTTTATTTAAGGACCTTTGTCTACAGTTAAAGAAACACTTTTATATTAAAAAAAAAAAAATGCATATATATGAAATATATATATGAAATATATACACATATATACATCCTAATTCTTGATAGCTTTGCAATGACATCAGAATTAAAACGCATCTTCAAAAAGAAACTCAGGCTTTTTTCCTATGTCCTTCCCCCGGCAAGCTCAACTCTTGTCTAAGAGCTTCCAGTTTGGCATTTGGCATAACTTAAGTACATTTTAAGATGTGAGGAAAAATTATGTGCTTGTCTGATGGTGTTCGAGTGCTAACATGGTGTCCTTTCAGCAAAAACCACCTCTGGGACTCTTAGGCCTTGTGATATCACCCTACGGTTGCCTTATCCATTACAGGCCATTATCAGTCCACATGAATGAATAATCTGCAATGAATTTCTAATGTCTCGTTACTTTGCGACCGCATCGCGTCATTTATCATTCACAGCGTCTGGTGAGGCTGGCATGGATGGCTAGGTGATACAGTTATATGGTAATGAACTGAGTTAAATGGACATGCGGTGGATGGATGGGCTGGTAAACAATGCACAAGCACACTCCCACCTGGAGTCCAGCCCCTCCCCATTCTCTGTGGTCATATTAACGATGGATCAGATGCACAAACTGCTTTGCATTATGGAGTAGGGAAGACAGATTGACATGGGACCACTTACTGGGAAAACACTGCCATTTCATTACCAGAGTCAGCACAGCATACCACCACCTGCCCCCAAGCTAAGATCATTCCAAAGAAAATCCAATTTTACCCTGGCTAGGAAATTAGTGGTCAACCGCTCTGGGTTTTTAGGAGGCTATATCAATACCTAGAAACGACAATTTATTGACATCATTAATTATTATGATTTTAAATGATGATAACACCCTGATAGTTGCAAGTTGTGTTTAGCAATTTACTCTGTTGTTGCTAAGGGGTTGCTATGGAGTAGCTTACTGGCCCACAGTCATTTTCCATGATATTCTGCTCCCTACAAAATGTTTATTCTTAAGTTCAGCCTTCTTTTAATCAGTAGAGCAGACATGGTGATCGCCAACGCAGACATTTTCAACATGGCCAAATTTTTATCCAGGGCTTTTATCTAGACTTTGCCACAAAACTGCAGAACAACCAGCGACATCAAAATCTTTTTTATCCAGACCTCAAGAAAAACCTCAAACAGAGCTCAGTCATTCCCTTAACACTTCCAGAGAGATCTTAATACAGACCATCTGAGCGTGCTGTGAAGTAGCCTGAACTACAAAGCGAGAGCGACTAAAAGCAGAAGTCTAATGAGTGACGAGCATGCATCAGCAAAACGAGAGCGCTCGCTAATTACAGCTAACGCTTCAAACTCTGGCTCTGCTTAAACTCAGCAGCACAGAGACGACGGAGGCAAACGTTCAAAGAACCTGAGGTACGCTTCGTCGCGTTCCCTAGATATGACATTATCTTAGATGTTGTGAGTGGCAGTAGAAAAGCATCGCCCGAAATGAATAATTTCATTTCAACCGCCAAAAAAGCAAAGATTGTACACTTTGTTCCACCGTCTTTCATCGTCATTTTTTTGTTCTGAGGAAAAGGGGGAGAGAAAAACGAAGAGGCTGCTTGCGCCGAGGCGGTGCGTCATGTTCTCCCGCTGAAGGGATTACCTTCTTTCCTCAGGCTGTCTCTTTCTTTCCCGCAGATTAAAATCCTCTCCTTCCACTTTCTCATGCATAATTACGTTCATCACAAAGGATGAGCCTTTTTAAACGGGCTGGAATTGCAGATGAGGGAGAATTGATTGGGTTCCTGCATGAGGTAATTGAGCTGGAGTTCCTCTCATCTCAGCCCTGCGTCATCTGCTATATTTCGCCCTTTTGTATAGGGAAAAATATACATAATGTATATACATAATGTACATGTTAACTGGCACTAAACGTTTATATTTATCGCTTGAAGCACTCATATCATATATCATTTATATTAATTCTTTTTCATATAGGTCTAATTTACATATCTTCCAGCATCTGTGGTGAAAAATCAGGCTTGAGGGTACGAAAATAAAGTGATTTCAGGTTACTATAATGAACGTCAATAACAGACATTATCGTGTGCCATTGAGAATTATTACCTGGAGATCTGGACTGGGACCACATTTATATCCAAATCTATACAAAACGGAAAAACAAAAAAACAGAAAAAAAAAAGTATAGCTATAAACTCGGATTCAGTCAGACAAATAAAGAAAAACAAAGTATAGCTATAAACTCGGATTCAGTCAGATTTAATGCGTAGAACGTGTTTGTGTGGTAAATTGGTTCATATGAGTGTTAAATGTACTTATCTGTTTTAAAAGTTCTAAAAGTTACGTTTTTACACCATAAAGCACTCAGAGAAAATTAGATTTCTTATGATATGAGCCCTTTAAATGATTCAGAAAAGAGTCTTTGCCAAAAATACACAATAAAACAGGCCAATGTAAAAATAAAATAAAAACACAATATGCCTTAAGGAATGAAAATATCTTGATATTGTTTGCTTGAGAGCAAAAAAAATCAATATTATTACTCAAAAGCAACATAAAGAGAGACTTTGCACAAGCTACAGTTTGTCTGAAGAGAGGCAATCTAATTGTCAAACATGGCTGGTCGCCGCACATCCATATCTGAAAAGGGACTAAAGCAGACGTCTGTCTCCCGGGTTCAGTAACATCTCATTTTAACAGCGTGATTCCTGGAGATGTGCTTGTGTCCATTTCTTGAGCCCCCTCTATAAAATCACCCTAAATGCGTCCGGCTTTGAGAGTGGCTTTCAAAAGAGCCCCGCAGACGAGTAAAAAGAGCATCAAAAAGCTCTCACAGACCTAAATCAATACTTCAGAGGAGAGAATCTACAGAGAAACACAGCAACATAAGTAAATGGACTTCACTCTGCTTGTGTTAAAAAAACAGAAGACACTGACCCAACAACCTGTGGTTTCATACACGATGACATTTAGCACCGAAAAACAGTTCTAGGGGCCAGAAAAAATCAAGAACATAAACAATTTTTCTTGTGCCTCTCACACAAATAAAAAACCAACAACTGAGAAAGACAAAAAAAGTTATGACTCATCGTGCACTTCACAGATTTTTGTCCAATCAAATGCTTTCTAGAATGAGAATGCCCCACACGCTAGTAGCAAATAATGGTTTATGATCTGTGATGTAGCTACAGCCTATTGGTTATTCACAAAAAGAATAAAAAGATTTGTTTCGGTTCCACCAAAATGGTCTGCTTTAATAAGAAACACAAAGCAGGAAAGACAATTTCATGGGCTCTTAAACTGTATTTTTTTTCACTCTTTACGCTCTCAAGACATCATTTTTACTTTTCTCATGAACAGAAGTGCTACAGTACAAAACGTGGACCAAAAGAATATGGAAATGTGTTTGTGTTCTGGGTTCAGCGCTAAACGACCAAATATTTCCGACCATGTTGCTTGGCCTGTCATTTTCCTCCACTTTAGTATGGGAAAAGATTTATCTTTCCTCTCTTAAAGCGTCCTCTTTAGTCACTGCTGAGCTGCCCCTGGCTGTTTTACAAGGGTAATACTGTTTATATGAGTTACATAATGCCATGTGATCTTACTGCAGTTTACAGCAATGTTCTGTCACTGGAGCTGAAATCCACCTATGTCTGCTGTCTCCTGTGATAAAAAGTAACTTTTGAGAAGTCCTTCACGTTGAGCATCGCGTTCTTGAAACGTTAGAAAAACAAAGAAGAAAACAAGGACACAAAATTCCCATTGATATGTCATTCAGATTCTCCCTGTGGTGGAAATAAGTTTTTCCTTCGGCACAATGTGAGACAACGATATAGTGGATATAGTGAAGAACAAGAGTAGCTATCTGAAAGGGAAAAAAACAGCTAAGGCTGTAAAAAACGTCTGAAAAACAAATAAAGATCTTCGATTTCAGGTCTGCATCATTAATTGTACATCTCAATATCTAATATTTGTCCTAAAACCAACAGACACAAGCTTATTATGAACTAGGGGGCCAGTATTGGCTTCAAAACAGTGACCGGAGGCAGGCTGAGGTGAAATTTGTGTGCACAGAGGTTATAGAGTCAAGCAACATTAAACAGGAGATGAAGTGACCCACTCGCAACGAGGTCACGACCGCCATCAATTTTAGATGTGTAGCGGAGCGCGTGCTGTGAGATGTATAAAATATGGAGCCCCAGGTGAGAGGGACGGACCAATAGACAGTCATTAGTCTAGCCACAGCTGACAGACCATTGGCTTAAGGTTAGATCACAAAACAGGGGCCACTGCATTCTAAAGCCATAACACTTACTGAGACAAAGTTGAGGTACAAAACTAATACACAGGGCTCTCTATTGGGACAGGAAAAGAGCCAAAAATCTTTTATGATTAAAAGATGAATGCGATGCAAAAGTACAGAATGTCACATTTTGTTATTTGGCTGTTTCAACACATAAATGTTTTACCAATTTAGAAGAACAGCAGAGTTTCATCCCTCTGTCTAATGTGAGACTAAGCATTAGAACAATTGGCTGGCACACGTGATGGGCTGTGTCCCATTGCATTATTCGTTCACACATTGGAAGCAGAGATTGTGTAGTATCAGTTCATGTCCAAAATGAAGGCGAGGGCACTAAATCTGACAGAAAAGCAGTGAAAAATGTCCCAAAATGTCACATTCTCTACATGCCTCCTATTTATCTTTTAATCATACAAGATTTGTTGCCTCCACAGCAAATAAAGCAATTTATTATGTTACTGTCAGTACTTATGGAGGCCTTTGTATATATTTGCTTGAAAAAATCTTACGGTTAACATCTTACAGTTACGGTTAGAATACGGTTATGTACCATCTAAAACAAGTATCATTCCTTTGAACATAACACCACCATTTCCATTAAAGCTGTCTAATAAATGTTAACCATTTTTTAAAGCAGGGACTCCAGCGTATTTTAAAGTATTCAGTACGAACAAAAAGGACTTTATGAGCTAAAAGGTAAAATTTCAAGGTGGCACGATAAGCCAGCAGATGGATTATATTTCAAACTGATTTGAAAGGCAGGGCGATTCACTTTGTATTGTTTAGGCAGAGCTGATATAATTTTAATGAGTCTGGTGTAGCTCATTCAGATTGAATAACCAGCACAGCAAGACGTATGAGCCTGTTCAAAAATGCTCAAATACTAAAAGCATTACTTTTGATCTGAACTACCTTTCACATTAAATATCAAGTGACTCTAATATTCTCCTTGCATCACGAGTTAAAAGAACAATCCATCAAACCAAAGACAGTGTCATAGGATTGTACTGTGAATGCAACCTAATTAGTCAGTGTAAACCGCAACCGGCCTCTGAAATATTAATAGATGCTAATAAGAATATTGGCGCTGTGTCAGAGGGAAGCGGGAAGAGCGGCTTCACTCGTGTGCATGTGTTTGTCAATGAGGAAATCATTATTAAGATCAAATACTGGAAGTTTCCATGCTGAAATATGCAATGTCAAAACAGCTCAAGATATTGTACATAAATATTCATAAACACAGACAGACAAGCACAATAATAATAAAGGAAGACAGACAGACACTGAGAGAGACAGAGAGGGAGAGAGAAAGAGAGAGAGAGAGAGAGAGAGAGAGAGAGAGAGAAAATTACAAATAACAATAAAGGAATTTTGTTATCTAAATAAATGGACAAACAAACACAGATAGACAGACCGACATACAGAAATAAAAAGAGATAAAAAAACAAATAAAGCTCAAAATGTTGTACATAAATATTTAGAAATATACACACACACACAGAAANAGAGAGAGAGAGAGAGACAGAAAATTACAAATAACAATAAAGGAATTTTGTTATCTAAATAAATGGACAAACAAACACAGATAGACAGACCGACATACAGAAATAAAAAGAGATAAAAACAAATAAAGCTCAAAATGTTGTACATAAATATTTATAAATATACACACAGATAGATAGAGAGAGAGACAGAGAGAGAGAGAGAAAGAGAGAGAGAGAAATAACTATATAGTATTATGAACGGCTCATTCTATTAAATTCTACATGTCTACCTGCTTCGCTGACAACTCCTCTAGAGAAAGCCAGAAAGCACTGCTATCAGTTCCCAGAGAGTCAAACAAACAAGCATTCATATGACTCAGAGCAAATGAAAATGACTGTACTGGTATATAAATATCTGAGGTTTCCTCACACTGCTGCAGTTTCCCATCCACCCCAGAGGCTGTGAATCAGACAGAACCACTTACTCACCCACCCACAACTCCCTGATCTGAGGACTGCTCGTGTTGGCCCGTATCCACTTGACCAGTCAACTGATTTTGAAAGGTCCACTTCAGATCAGCTTCTCCTCTGAAAATGAAAAACTTGCAGGTCTACAAGCAGCAAGGTCTCATCTGTGAGCAATTCCTTTAAGTCTGTATATGATTCCTGAAGCCCAAGATAGTCTGGCCCCCGGCAGCCCTCAGCTAAAGAGGAGCAGAGAAGCCTGTGAGATTCCTTTACAAAACACAGACTCCAGCAGACAGGTCGGCCCCGAGAGCCCCCTTCAAAAACTCAGAAAACATCTGCAAAGGTCTGGTGACGTACCAGAGATCACCTCACGGAAGCAGACGACCAGTCAGGCAGGCTATAGGAAACTCTTCATATCTGGTATATTCATTAAATTTTCCGACCAGATCACGACACAAGCGCAAAACAACTTCCTCACTTACACGCCGTGTGAGAGACAGCGAGCAGGACAGGACCAGACGGGCACCTTCAGACGCAACTGAGAACCTCACAAAGTAAATAAATAATATCCCGTTCTTCCTCCGTGTGCTACTTTAAACCGCTGGATCAGGTTGCCTGGCATCTACTGTTTCAGGGCTGATCTTTTTTAGGCCACATTCTTAAGGCACAAGTGCTTCCAAACAGCCATTTCCTTTAGTCACTATAAAAGACTGCAGAATGCTTTTTATTAATGACAACCCAGTTAACAATTTTAGGCTATAACAATGTTTCCCTAATGGTTTCATTAAACAACAAAAACATTCAAAATGGTCAAGGTCTAGGGACATTCAAATGGTCCAGTTTTGTAGACATTGCATTAACGTTTTTGTTTGGCTATATTCAAGCATGTTTTAAGACATTCAATTAACAACATAACATACTATACATGATATGTAATGTTAAAAACATATTACATATCATGTATATTATGTTTTGATGACTTCAACAGAACTTTTTGAGAATGTTCCCTGTTAGCTGGGAAATTATTTTTAAGAACTAACTCAACTAGCTCCAAAGTCAAATTCCTGACTTTGCTTGTGAAATGGGATCCAAAAAATGACCTCATGCTGAAGATGCCAGCAGACAGGCAGAGGTAAACAACGAAACTATAAAGAACCTGAGAACTCAAACATGAGAACCTGAAAGTGGAGACCGGCTTACGAGAACACCTCTATCAAAATGCTTCTAAAACATGGGACAGGAAATTAATGATGACCAAAATGTCAAACAGCTTTTTACTCAAGAGTTCCATTGTGGTACAAAGTGTATTGATGCCATTGTGTGATAAAAATTCATGTACTTTTAAGGCATAGTTCACCCAAAATTACAATTCCTACATCATTTACTCACCCACATGTCATTCCAAACAAAACCACTGGGACATGTACAAAAATACTTTTGGGTGAACTACCCCTTTAAGGAACAATTCACCCAAAAATAAAACTTCTGTCGTTACCAGAACTAATGGTGTTTGGTGTCTTTAATGTCTTAATTAATTCATGAATATGTAAAAGCACAAATGACATTTCAAAAGTAAAGATTATCAGACAATAGTGTTTTACAATGCAGATTCAGTCAGGGTGTCTTTGCTTCACAACAAAGGTCAAAGTAAAGCTCTGGGGTTAATGTTAGAAACACAGAGCTGAGTCTGTGGCTCAACAAATGCTGGGGAGCAAATTACAGACCCCAGGAAATTTCATTGGCTGCTCTGGTGAATGTGGCGGCCTGACTCAGAGTCTCTAGTCACTAATTTTAGCTGAATGAAAACAGGCAGGATAGTAAAGCCATTAATGACGACTGCAGTATATCCAAACTAAATAATGGACTAAAAAAAAACAAATAATAAACATTTTAATTCAATAATAAAACAATTTAAGCCATTGAGAAGCACAAACCCACAGCTTCAAGTGTTGCAGTGAACGTATCTGATGCATTTTTTAATAAGCCCTAAAACTTGGTCATTTTTGGGTGATTGCTTTTTTTACATTACTGAGTGAAAAGAAGTTTATAATTTAAAACTTGGCAGAAAGGTAAAAACATACATACGAAACAAATTAACTCTGTATTTCATAGACAACTATTAATATCTATAAAAACATCATAAATTCTTTCGACTTCCTCTGAAACACGACCACAATGCACCATTTCCTGGTTTCCTTACCACAAGCTGTAACTCAAGTTCTGATAGATCCAAACCACCCCATATAAATCAACAGAACAGGTGTCCAGACAGAGAAACGAGAGTCAGGAACATTTCTCCAACTTCCTCTTGTTAAATGATCTCCTACCTTATGGTACGAACCGAAATGCAGTATTTCCACATCAGATTCAACATGACCAGGGCATTTCCTGCCCGGTTGCTTGATGGGAACCTTGAAGACGAAGTTCTGTAGATCCAAGAGAAGAACATACAAACAGCAGACAACAGTGAGTGAAGCTCAGCATGTGTTGGGTAGTCGACTCAACTCCACTCCAGTCATCTTGACTAGCCGCTCCTTCCTCTTTCTCTCTCTCAACCACAAACCGTGTGCGATGCATGAAATGTTCCAGTGTAGAAGAAGAAAAAAAATCACTAATTCTTTCACCCACCCAGTTCAAGTTACTGCAGTTGTTGCTTTTGATGCACAGACGTCTTTAGCTTTGTTTATGCAGCCATACCCAAATGTTCCCCACTGGGAGAAGACATCCAACAGCCATCAAAGTTCCCATGCAAGGAGAGGAACAGAGCGGACTGCAGTTGCTGTAGTCAGATGCCGTATGCTACAGCGTCTCTGTATATCAGACATACAGCCGGATGTACTAACTCATCTCAAGTAGACGCTTCCTTGAAGCACTCCTTCTGCTAGCCTCTCAGATTCTTAGAGTGTCTCTCATCTTGTTTGAAGGTTGTTAGACTCGCAGTCTGCAGTACTGTATGTCAAAGGGGGTTGGAAGGCCGACTCACCAACACTTACACTAAGTGTGAGATATTTCCCTAAGGAGTTCAAGCCGGGGAGGTTCTGATCAGTGTTTACACTCCGGAACGTGACTTGTGGATGCACTTAATTTTGTCTCAATAACAAAAAATGAGTGTCGTAATGGAATTTGAACGCAAAAATGCTGATGCTGTCAAGATTGAGTGGGGCCAGACCTGCTCTGGAGATCCAGTCCTGCAGGAGGCTATGAGATCATAATCAAAGTGGGAGTCAGACTTAGCATGATCCATGGAAATGGATTATCCTCAAAACTGTAACCTAAAGCATTACACACCACACTGGAATACACATGGGAGAGGTAAAAAAGAGAGAAAGGCAGAAGAAAAAAGAGGGTGATGATGTTTCTCCAGAGCAGAGGAGAAAAAGCTGGACAAGAGCCAGTGAAAGAATTGTGCTGAAACAGGAAAATTAAACTGGTCAGGAAAGTTTGAAAATCAACTTCAAGTTGGTGTAACAAAGTTTTGGAAACAGAGAATGAATTTAGGGTATAGCAAGATCGATTTTTTTGGGATGCTAACACCTGTTTTTGTTTTACTTGCAGGGCTTGGTCTCCTCTTTGGTTTAGAAATGATTTTGTGACCTTTAAGGTAAATTGCTCTGACTGTCCGGCTTGAATTCTAGAGGAAGGTGGATATTAAAACATTTTCCAGTGCTGGAAATTGACCGTGTAGCCAACAACGTCTGAGGAAAATGTACTGAGAAAACAACCATCTGAAAGTTGCGTCTGACACTATAATTATGTAGTAATTTAATGCACCACATTGCATAAGCTTGGAGTCAACATATAAAAAGACATTTGCAACCCATTTTTATTCTGTAATGTGACATTTCAGAGTAAAACAGGATATTAAAAAGAATAACTATAAATATAAAAAACAAATGCATTTAATGTGCACACACGAAACACATGAAATGCAACAAAAAGCAAAACTGTTTGCTCTCCATGTCAACTGAAAACTAACTCACATACTATATGAAAATAAAATTCTTCATTCTTCATGAGAAATGTAACTATCATCCTTTCAAAATAGCTTTGTTGATTTGACATCCTTTAAAAAACATTCTCTAATTACTGTCCAACACATAAAACATACTGACACATCTAGACAGAAAGAGACTAGTAACTTTTTGGCAACGAAAAGTTCAACAACATTTGGAAAAAATATGACAAAGGAGAAGTCCAGCGCTACACTCTCACAGCTAAAGCTGACGGCTTAATACTGGCTAATAATCAGAACAGAAGTGCTCCACAACACATTATGAGCCAAAAAAAGATGAATTGATTATGACTGGCATTATTTATGGCTGTGGATGTCGGCCTGCTTGCATGCCCTCACTCTGATGAGAAATATGTGGACACTGTG
The DNA here is from genome assembly GCA_036877625.1 of Ambastaia sidthimunki. Taxonomy (NCBI): domain Eukaryota; kingdom Metazoa; phylum Chordata; class Actinopteri; order Cypriniformes; family Botiidae; genus Ambastaia; species Ambastaia sidthimunki. Next base: position 11,092 of record JAZGTK010005572.1, read on the forward strand.
GTGTAATCTTTCCCACTTCCTGTCCCATCTTGTGCAGTCATGCTATTAGCTCAACCCACAGTTTAGTCATTACGTATATTTAAACTGTAAATGCTGGATAACAAAGTAACAATTGGATACTGGATATGTGTTATCAGAGAACAAGAGTTTGATATTGAAACTGCCAGAGATTAACGGAGAACAAACCAGTCTAATCAGTAATGAAGAACATCTTTTGAAGACTGTATAATATTAACCAGTATAGCTGCTGTACATTGTGTTATATAAGTTTTCCCTGCAGCCTTAAAGGGACAGCGCATTTAAACTCTCTCTCTATATAAAGGCATCTATTTGTAGCACCTTAACCTGAAAATAAATAATTTCTTAACAAATTTCTTCACACAGAACTGTATGACAGGGTGAAAGGCTAATTTCTGATTAAGACAGGCAATTGAATAAACGTCTGAATCCATTATACACACGACTGTTTGCCCGACAAAAATGTAAAATGTCAAAGCTTGTGAATCATTTTAATGTGCTCTAAAGAGGTTTTAGTGGGCCAGTTAGCCTGACAGTAACCGCCGTTTAATTCTATTCCAAAACACCAACGCTGACTGTCTGCCGCAAAGCATGCTGGGAAAAAGATAAAGGGAGCATTTACTCTGTTTTCTACATCTTTTGAGGTTGAACGTCACCAATGACACTGAGTGTTATTTTTTGAGTGAAGGTACTGCCCTGCACACAAAAGCCAGACTGTGTGATCTGCACAGTTTCCTCCGATTACAGCGGTCAGATGAAGGACACTGTCAGCAGAGAAGGTCACAGGCTGGAACAGTCGACAGGGGATTTCCTGAGTCACAGTCACCCCAATGCCTGAGTCAGCACAGGCTACATGTGACCATCACAGCAGCTTTTATCATGAAGGGGGCTGCAAATATCTGTAAAAAGACAACTTTAAACAAATTCAGATTAACGGTTCAAGCTCATGTTTAATGTTTTTATGGGCAGTAAAATGCCCCAGTGTTTAAAATAAAATAACTCGCAAACACGCAATCAAACCACCTCCCCCACCACCAACCACAACACACACACCACACATGCTAGATTTCTATGCTTTGTGGATACTTTCCATAGACATAATGACTTTAATACTGTACAAATTGTAGATACTATCCTGCACCCCTCACCCTACCCCTAAACCTAATCCTCACAGAAACCTTTTTACATTTTCAAAAAAGCATAATTTATTATGTTTAATAACCAATTTCCTTTGTGGGGACTGCTAGCTGGTCCACACAATGTAGGTGTGTGTGACTTTTACAATGCTTGTGGGGACATCTGACAAACAAGAACACACTGTATAGAGATAGATATACAGGGATATATAGATATATAGGGATATATAGATATATAGGATAGATGATAAATACCCTTTTTAGGGTTTTATAAGGGGAAAAGTATATTTTTTAGGATATTTTAAATGTATAATATAATTATGGGATGTATAAATGGTCAACAAATTTTTACTATTTTAATAATGTGCAAATTTTGCTGTTTACTTATGGTCCTCTAAATAAATGTTAACAAAAAACATTGGAAATATTTCAAACAGTCACTCAAATAATATCAGCATTATTATTATCATACACTAGTTATCATTTTTTTTATACGACACTGCCATTAGCTTAATACTCAAAGGTCTACTGCACAAATGAAATATGTCTGGGAGAGATATTTGAGAAGGCAGGTAATACACTTTTACACTGGACAGAAGAACCACACACACTGGACAGAAGAACTGGACACAAGAACCACACACACTGACCATCACAGGACGCAGGCCAGGGGCCCGATGGGTGTCAAACCTCACAATAGAGAGGATCAGATCTGTGTTGGAAACGGTTGTCAGGTCACAGACACACAATGAAGCTCACTTTAAATCAGCCTGACTCTCTGCAACCTCAGCTTTACACCCCCATCCTCACAATAACACAAAGACATGCTGATCCGAGGTCAGTCATGGCACTTTTCTGCCTGAATGCAAGCCCGTAAAAACGTTAATGAACTGATCTGAAACCTGCTACAACTGAATAACAACAATACTGTGTGTTTAACCGCTCCAACAATAGACATTTTTAATGACTCCTAACTTGAGTATTTGCATTATGATAAAGAGACCAAAAACATTATCATAACCTATAATGTATAACTTTCCTTATTCATAAGATAAACATAACAGAGACCCCAGCGTTGTTGGATTAAACAAAGACCTCTTACCTTTTATAGAAGCCATTGAGAGGCTGCAGGCAAAGAAACTGCCAGTAATCCATACAGAACGTCTTGAGCTTCAACATTGTCTTGAGGAAACACCAAAGAGTTTAGCCTGATTTAGCCTATCACATCCCTGCTAGCCTGCGTAAATAGGCGAGACGCACGTGGTTTGTGCGTACAGTCGATATTACACCTGATCCAGAGGTGCTTGAGTGACGGTAAGCTAGACCAAGCATCCCATAGGCGGAGGTCCTCGATACCAGCATATGAGAATATAACAAGGCCCTGGTGGCGGCTATAAATCCTTCCAATACAAAGAGTAACACCCTGCGTGATGCCTCTCGCACCCCCAATGAAGATATCTCACACTCCCCTCCACATACACGCCATGTGCTCGTCTCTCTGCTGTTTCAGTCCCGTGTGTTTTGTGTAAAAAAGAAGTGAATGTGAAAAAAAAGATTTAAGGAGGATCTAGCCAAGCCTTTCCTCAAAACGTCCAGAAAATGTATTAAAAACGTTAAAACAACCAAAAAGAAAAACCCACTAAAGATCTCCGAGGCTTTGAATTACAGCTGCTCTCATTGTCTGTCACTGCCGATGACAGAGTCCAGCTCCAGTATGCTTCATCGCAACCACAAAGCCCCCATTGCCCCCCTGCCTGGGCCTGTATTAATTGTGCTTTATCTGATGGTTCACTCCTTTGTTAGCCATGTGTGTGCTGAGCAGTGCTAATCACTAGAAGCACATGGTGATCAGCAGGGACCGACTCTCAGCAAACAGAGGCTGGCTGATTTACAACCCCACTCAGATATGCTGATGCCCGTTGCCAGGATACGAAATCAAAGCCGATAAAATGCCAAATGTCCTAACATGACTGCTGATTGGCTACTGAATAGAACAGTGGGCGTGTCTTATTGAGAAGAACTATACTATCTATGAGAAGCAGTATTAGATTCCTGAGAAAACAAGTTAAAATGCAAAAGCAAGTGTAATGTTGGCATGACTTTTCTAGCATAATGACATTTTGTAGAAAGTCTAAATCCACTTTAAACTATATTTGTTGTCTGATAAGTTATCATACTCAGTGTTTATGGCTTTAAATTACTTGAAAGACTATGCGTAATATATTACTATAAGTAAGACTATACTGAAAAATATAAAGTATTTATATTTTTATATCTTTATATATTAGCTAAATTATACAGTAAACCCCCAAACTCCTAAAAACATGCAACATTATATATGAGATATAGTGCTTTTTTATTACAGAAAAGTGGAAAATGATATATTTATATTTTAAAAATTAAGCTTGTTACACTGTGAGATCATTTAAATGAACTGTAAGAAAGCTAAACGATGATTAAAATGATGAAACACACACACAGACACACACGCACACACACACTCTTTCCCATATAATTACTGATGTTGAAAAAACAATTAATGGACATTTGTGGTTTATGTTACAAAAAACACTATGAAAATGAGTAAAGAATTTGATTGGATGGTTCACATCGTATCTGTTTACATTATGTAATGCCACATTATATTGCGAAAGCCAAAACTAAACTTAAATATTCAAGAAATAAATGCTGTGACCACATTGTTCAAAAACCTGAATGCCCTAAATGAGTATATTTAAACACATGATAGCACATTCAAGCAATCCATTTCAAGGTAGCATGACCAGTAATTACCAAACCCTACAGGCGCTTATTTCTCCAGAGAATGTATGTACTTATATATGCATGTGTGTGTGTGTGTGTGTTTGGGATGCTTGTCATTATGCAGGCCACACCAGCTCCTCGCTGCACCCAGAACAGATTTGTCTGGTTCCTCTCACGCCCTCTAAACCCTTGAAAATCCATCCAGAGCCTGGCACACACACACACACAGACACACACAGACACACACACACACAGTTCTCTCGCAGTAGATTGGCACAGCAGCTCTGGGATTTCTTTGTCTTAGTATGTGGTACTAAAGCAGCCAAACAGAGCTCTGTAGAGTTTAGCGATAACATCAATGCTGTTTGTTTGCTACGGCTTGAAATCTAATATGGTAAGCGCTGGGAAAACAAGCATAATTTAACAAAGTTAGTAAGAGAGAACATTTTCATATTATGTGAAGAATGTGCTGTTGTGAATGGTGCTGGCTGGTGCAAATTTGTGTTGTGAATGGTTGCCAGGGTGTTGCTATGGAGTTCGAAGTGGTTTTTATCTCGTTGCTATGCGGTTACTAGTGTGGATTGAGTTTGGTATGCATGAGCCACAGTAATATTGATGCCTGCCAAAATTGATTTCAAAATATGACATTCAAAATTTCAGGATTCCCCAGAATGTTCCAGAAGTGTTAGTTTTCATTTAATCAGATTACTGTCAGTTCATAGCTGATCCAAATGTTTTATTGCCAGTATTCAGATCACAGACACAATACAGTGGGTTCATTAAAACCCAACCACTTCCTCCTTACTGCCATTTACCTCTAAACTGCTTTTAATTTTATGTTCCCGTTTACTTGTTTAAGGCCCATAAACACAAGGGCAAACGCACGACCACACGTCCCTTCTTCCTCATTAATGAATCCTAGCAAACAGCTCTTTTGTCTTGTGGGTTGTTTAGGGGGGCATTTTGTCTAGGAGGGGGGCTGGGGGGGGGTTGACTATTGAACAGATGAAGCAACATCCATCACCCGGTTGGCTGAGAAGGCTGTTGTCTTCTTCCACCCAGAAAATAGACGTCTCACTGATGGGATTATTGCTTTATACAAAACGCATTTCCAGAAATGTCTAGATATAAGATTAAAGGAACTATACGTCCCTGTTTATATAAATAAATATACTGTATATTTTATTAAAAGAAGGCAAGAGGAAAAGAACAAAGGCAGACAGACTAAGAAATCTCTCGGAAAAGATCCAATTGTTCAAGTCTCAGCAATAAAGAGCTTATTTGTGGGCAAAATCACTCATTCTTCAAAAGACAACCAATATTTTAGACCAGTTAAAAAACCTCAATGATAAGCAAAGCTTTAATACAGTGAGGCATAAGAGCTCTTTAGCTAGCAGCCTGGGCCAAACACGCCCATTAGTCTCTCTTGTACACCAGGTGTTGGCTTTTCAGGACCCAGCTGTGCTCTGCGTCCATCGTAAATGAGCCACGCAGCTCTCTGGAGCTAATGACAGCGGTCAGAACCCAAGGAAGCACAAGCCACACTGCGCTGCTGTTAATGAACCAATGCTTTGCAAGATCTCAGCACCAGTTAATGGCCCCTAGACACATGCATCTGAATGGCAGCTTTACCATACATGACATCATTATCACGAATGTCACCCGGGGGAAATCTCAAATACATAGATTTGCACTTTTGCCATAATTAAAGCCCATATATTGAATACCTCTATATTCAATATTTAGTTTTTATGGCGTAAGGATGTCACCACTAGCTTCTACTGTACAGAACAAGACTTTGTATATAAAAAGACCAAATGGATTTAAGAACTGTCGGTGGTGACTTTATAAAAAAAATAAAAAAAGATACCAGTCGTGGGCTTTATGAACTGTTTCACAGCCTCAGAATGAATTCATTAAAATTGCCCTGAAGGACTTGGGGCTATTGTTGTGAGCACGGTACTTTAAACAGACATAAAAGCCACCTGCATCCTACTTCTTATCCGCCCTTATATAAATCACTACAACATATTTCATTGCTTTATTTTTATATGTGACTTACGATATATATTTACATATAAATGAAAAGTCAAAATTATATCATCAAAACGAAAGTAATTGATATAAGTAATCAAGACTAAGTAATTTCTAAATGAACAAATCATTTTACAAAAATAATCAATAATTATATAAATAATTAATAATAAATCAAACAATAATTCAAAGAAAAAACATCATATTATACTTTATATAGTATACAGTTATATATATATATATATATAATGTACACTATGCCAGATACTGTACTACCTACTGCCTTACTACCATTTAAAAACATTTATTTAAGGTTGGACCACATTACTGCTGTTGTATGACACAGTAAATATGAAAATGTACCAGTGAGTGTTTTACACAGAGACACCAGCTGTGTAAATACAGGTTGCTTCCAAAGTCCCAGGCACTGTTTTGATATACATAAGATCTGATTATATAACTGTGTTTGCTCTATTGTAATGTTTTATCCCCTGGGCCTGATGTCTCCCCAAAGACTGTTTTCTAGTAAAACAGAGAGAGCAGTTATTAAATGTGCCAGGCTAAATACGAAAGCTTAGGGGAGGTTTTATATTAGTAACTAAAGAGTTTTGATTTGTTATGTGCTCACCGGATGTGTTTTATTTCTTTATTTTATTATTTCCTCTGTTCCCAGTCCAAAAACTCTAAGACGACCAGACATGTACTGTAATTCGGAAGAACAAAAAAATATTTCCACACTGAATAACGTGTGTTACTGGCATTCTGAAACATTTCTCCACTCGCAGACTCCATCTTGTCTGCGCTTAGCGTGCTAACTTCATTACCTCCCTCTTCTCTCCTCAGCAAACCTGAGGTTGTCTGTCAGAAAGCCCAATGTTAACATCCTTTAAGACAGAGCTGTATGGCTTTTTTAAACTCTCTGTGGTGAAAGGGGGGCTGTTCCTTTCAGAGATGCGTTTTGATGATAAAAGACCTGAAGTGGCGTTATCTTTACCTCTCCGGTTTGATTGGCGGAAACCAATAAGTGCTAAATACGACCGAGCTTTACTCGAAGCTTCCAGGCTGTCTTAAAGACCCCCGAGAGGTCTCGGCCTCCTCAAATGGGTGGGTGGGTGTGTAATTGGAGTTATTGTCATGGCACGTGGGGCCAGATGGGGTCTGGGCTGAAATGATGAAGGTAGGATATTTTTGTGGCCTCAATATCGCTTCTCTAAAAGATGGCTATCAGTAAAGAGCTCTGTCTGTGCTTTGGCAGATAGACTAATTTATCTCAATATGTATTTCCCCATGTGCTACACTGTAGATGGATCCAGAACCTCGGGGCAAAGCAGCGTGACCCAAGGGCCCGAGAACAGCCAATATGTACATGGTTGATATTCTAATTGGTCCTTTTTAAAATAAACTAAAAGCCAGCGTCTTAATATCCATCTGCGGGGGGAATATTTAGAAACAACTAAAACATTAAAAGGAGCTTTATACTCATGCTGGCTGACGTAAAAAATGTCTTTTATTGCGATTCTTTTCTAATGGCTTCCAATCTGTTCTTTTTGGAGGAAAAAAACGATACGAAGGATTTATTTCCTGTTGGTGGCCCGCTCGGGGCACGGATAAATGGGGTTCTGGGACGTATATTTACGGCCCTGTTCTGGTTTTTGGTGAGAGAAAAGGAAGAATATCTTTTGTCTTGTATTTTTAGTTCAGTATTATCGTGATCAATCCCTTTCAAAGATCTCCAGAAAGCCCCTTTTTCCTCTCACTCGTGATTCGAACAATAGCTGCCTTTGGACAGTTCCTGCGAGAGTCGTTCGAGCACAAAAAACACTGGCGTGCGAAACTCACACCCATATCTGGATGACATCAAATCGCATCCATTTATAGTTCCAAACAGCCTAAAGTGGATCGGTAATGACACTTCTTGACGTTTCATTGCTTTCCGAGTCCAAATAATTCTCTTCCTCGTGGGTGATGGGCTTTGTGTTTGTCAGTGCTAGTCATTTAGTCATTCCTTCTGTTCAGGGAAGCATTACAGTGATATAAAAGCATTAAAAGTATTAAGCATCATTCACGGAATAGAAAAACTTTTGCTTTCATTGTTTTTTCTTTTCATGCATTCGAGAAATTCTGTTACAGTAACAGCTTCAAAACTGATTTTTAAGTGAAACAGACAGCATGGCTCTTAAACACATCAAAGGCAAAATAAAAAATGAAGATTTGGGAGTGGTTCACACATAAAATTACAGTAAAAATAAAAAAAATAGGCTTGGATTGTATTACAGTTTTACAGTTAGTCACATACCACCTAATATTGGTTGCTTGTTTATACTGTAATGTACTGTAAATACTGTAAAACTGTTGTTCTATATGTCTTTAACATATAAATATTAAAATAATAAAAACATCAACTGGAACATGCATGAATAAACATGAATCACCCATTCACCACATGCTATCGCCCACATGTTCCTTTATAACTAGTACTGCACACCCTTCAGGTACCTTTAGGAACACATTGACACATCTGAACAAGTGACCAGTAGGTTGGTACGCCCCCTAGTGGACAATGACAGTCCACCGCCTCATTAATATTCCATAGGTTCATTTGCATTTCCAGCTTGCCAGAGGCAAAACACATTCATAAATGTGATCCTCACATGAACATATAAATGGGTGTCCCGATTCAAGTACACAGACATACAAATTACACACAGACAAATGGCTGCATATGCAAATGAGGACAGCTGGGTACAGAACAGGGTCAGATGTGAGTTTAGCATATTAAATGACTCGTTCTCATGTTTGAGAGCAAACATGCCAGTCGCGAATCAAACACAGGCAGGCTAAATGGTGAGAGCATCAAACACAATATTGCAAACAAACCGTTGCGTGTATTTATTCCGTCTGAGGGGCACGAGCCATCTGAGCTTGTTGGAATCATGCCAGACCACTTAAAATACGTTTAACCGAGGTCTAATGGTCTAAGTATTTAACGACCGCATGAGAATACAAGGCAATTAATTCAATCACAGACCAAAGAAATGTAATATTAGATCCATTGGCTGGGATGGAGACCGATTACATTAGAACTCATCAACTTTTACTCATTATGAGGCTTATAATACAAGATCTGAAACAAAAATGGCTGTTCTTGTTAAAGGAATATCTTATGTGGCCCTTAACACTGATGAAACAATTACAGGGCTGCTGTGGGCTCTCAGCCTCATTACACTCAGATCATCAACGACTCTTTATTAAGAATAATGCGCATTTTTGAATATTCTAATGATAATATCTTGTATATAAGAGCAGTTTTTCTATTCCCCAATCAAATTACAATCTCAAAGAGACTTGAGGGATATAGATATAAACGAGCAGAAATGCACTTACAGGGCAAGTGCAAAGCAACGATACAACACCATTTTCGAAGGTTGACGAGACGGTTTTCGTGAGCGCTCGTCACACGGAGATGAAACAGGGCAGCTTTGGTGGGTTCAACCTTTGCTTTGAAGTCGCTGTTTGTTGTCAGCGAATTAAATAATTCCATATAAAGATGAAAGGTGAATAAAATGTCACCCGAGGCCTGCTGGTTTGTGCTGTTAAGCAGTTGACAGCCGCGAGAGTTGCGAGGCGAACAATTCATAGCAAAAAAACAAAACAAAACAGACTCTCCAAATGTGTCGTGCAGTAAACGGGCACAGCATAACTAAATCAAAACGGCAGGGAAAAAGTACATTACATTTTCTTGAGAAAAGCCAACAGTGCTTGTCTGTGCAAAACTCTCAACCACAAGGGTTGCTAGGGTGTTGTAAGTGGTTGCCACGGGAAAGCTGTGTGGTTACTAGGGTGTGCTGGGTGGTTTCTAAAGCATTTATAGGTGATTGCTCACTGGCCCAAGTCAAACGTGCTTAACACTAGAAACAAGATGTCAATTCGTTTAGAAAACCAACAGCAAAATAAACAAACAAAATACATGAGACTTAATTCGTCATTTTTGACGTTGCCATCAAACACTCTTGTAACGTTGTTCTGCTGTTAAAGTGGATCAAGATGGCTGCCAAGGAAAGAAAAAAAAAACTGGAGAAAAAGACAACAACATGTCGCTATTCATCACTGAACAAAGCTCGTCTCTTTCATCGTAGACGTGGTGATTTTGCCCAGTAATTTGAACAAGCACTAAACATCATAAGGGACACAGAACCTATAGGTTAACTGAGAAAATCTTGTCTGGTAGGTTTCCCTGTCTGAAGGGTCACGGCACAACCCTATGAGCAGAACTCTGTCAGAACCAATAAGCTTTCATCTACCTTTGAGGATCAGTGTGGAAAACATGAACCGGTTATTGGTCTCACTTTCTGCTGTTTGAGATAGAAGTCACAGGGATTTACAACTCAAAGTGTTGAAATTTTTTCTACACTGATTGTCTGATTCAGGCTGTTAAATGCATTCTTCACCGTTAATATTCTGTAAAGACACGATCAAACCAAAACCAGTTTTGTGAAACTTTTTGAGATAAATGCTAGCATACCCTTAATTGTTAACAAAATTCATTATATATACATTATATATACATTATTAAAATGTACACACTGGGCAAACAAAACAAAAAATATTGATGACTCATGTTGCACTACATACACTTCTGTCCAATCAGATGCTCTATATAACCTTAATGTCCCGCCCTCAATACCCACTTCCACTGAGAAGCAGGCAAATCATGGTTCACAGCTGCTTCATTTCAATAAATGCTCTTTTTTGGCTGAGGTGAAAGTTTGGAGTTTTTAAAGTTACAGTGTTTTCGTAGTACATCAAGCTCTTTCATCTCTGAAGATCAAGGAAAATTTCATTCCTCATGATATGACCTTTTTAAAAATTCTACCTGAACTACTGTAGTCTGTCCTGATATTAAAAACTGCACTCAGCTGCTAAATTTTAAATATTTTCGCTCTCATGTTTGATAGATGAGATGCAGTTCCATTCTACAAATACAAATTCCAGTGGTGCTGAAGATTCAAATGAGAAGATTCACTCATTGTGCCCCAACAAAGATTAAGTCTTCATAATTAAATCCATTAAATTCAATGAGGCAGAGCAGAAGGTCTGAGAAGATAACACTGATCATAAGCTT
>JAZGTK010005573.1:0-17503 GCA_036877625.1 Ambastaia sidthimunki
AGAGCACATGCAATATACTGTTGCTTTTTGTTTTCACAAGCCTTTCTATTTCCTCTTACTTATCAAACTTTAACAATCAACTACATCATACAACTGAAGAGACATAATGCCAAAACTTGCAGATGGAGGGTACCCACAGATCATTGGGTTGTGCTGAAGGAAACCTCGGCTTGTCGTGTGGGGGGTATTACAAACAAAAAAAAAACTATCATAACTCAAGAGATGAATGACCCTCCTACATGTGGAGCAAACAAGAGAAATAGAGTGAAAAGGAAAGAGGACGGTGGGCAGATGGGTCAGGAAGTAAAAAAGTGTCAGACCGCCTTAATCAATCAGGGCTCCTAACAAGACAGCAGACACAGTAAGCGTCCCATCATGTCTGGGGGACAGATGTGGGAATAATAGGGGCAAAAGGAGCATCATGGGGTAAATTCACACACACTTTTGCTAAATGAGGAACAGCACAACCATAAAGGAAAGGCAATGAGTGGTGAATTGACTTAACTTTTTTTTTCATTGTAATAGTGTCTGTGCTACCTCTTATTTTCTTGTAGACTTAATTTTACTGTCATAATTTATATATATTTAATTATTTAATATATTTAATAAATATTTATTTATATATTAATATATTTAATATATATTTAATAAATCAGTTGAATGAACTGATGTGTGTATAAATAAGTACAAATAAGTTGTTTCGCCCCAAAAAATTATATTGATTTCACCAGAAACTGATGGGTCGGCTGAAACAGTCATTTTGACTGCGCTACAGAACCACAGTGTTTATATTCTAAAGTGCCACAGTGCCAGTGTCCTAATTAAACAGGGTTCTGTACATTGAAACGAAAGAAAAAAGAAAGTATTTTTTCATCCAAACAACGGCACACGTTAATAAAATATAATTTCTGAACTTATTCCACACAACAGTTACTTTAAACTCCTGATTTCCAACTCTCTCATTCTTTACTCTCACCTCAAGCACACAAAAATATGTTTTTTTGGAGTTCAGATGACTTAAGCCCACACACATGCCCTAATACCCCGTCCCCCCCCACAAAAACCCCATGCTGACACCTGCAGCAGGGGTGAGGCACCACATGTTCATTAAACACATTGTTAGTATTCTATGTGTTGTCAAACCCCTTGGCAGCACAATGGACAGCATTGTGGGTTCACATCTCATCTAATGTCGCCCCCAACATCTCTGAAACTACCGGGGCCTGCAGCCCTCACGGTATTAGAAATGGAGATGGCTGTTGGTGTGGCAGGGGTTTTGTCCTTCAGAGTGTCCTTGTTTGTGTGGAAAAACAAGCTTTGTCTATGACTGGTACTTTTTAAACTCAAGTCTTGTAACAAAGAAGAAAGGACACATGGCAACCTCTGTCTGTCTCTCTGCAACTGCATCACTCACTATTGTGTGTCAATGTGTGTGTGTTGTCAAAGCAGGGTGACTTTGGTATTGGTACAGTCATTTGTGACTGTAGGCTATTCTCTGACAGCAGTAATTACAGGTCCTCTGTCTGCCTGAGCTTTGACTTGGGCTCCTTCCAGTCCAAATCCTTTCTTTCTAAACTAAATCATCACCAGGGCTCTCTCTCTCTCTCTCTCTCTCTCTCACTCTCTCTCTCTTTCTCTCTTTGTCTGTCTGTCTGTCTTGCCTTCTTTCCTGTATCTAACTGTATCTATCATTTACATTAAAGCCCACATGCCCTACTGATTCAACATACAAACTCATTTATTTAATGAATGATGAATATTAGTAATGCTGATTACTTGGATGTTTTTTTTAATTTACATATTGAGTTGAGGCACATTTTCTGTTTCCATATTTTAGGTATAGTGTAAAACATGTTGTCATTTAACTTCATTTAACATGTTGTCTCACTTAACACATTCAGTAATATTCTGTGTATGTTTGTTTTTTATTGTTCATACAAGCCTTAGTTTCGACCAATGAAAAACCCATATTGGTTCACAAAAACTGTAGATATCTTCCCTCCACTCTCTCTTGAAATCTCAGAGAAGTGTGTGTGTGTGTGTGTGTGTGATGCAGAAATCTCTTGCTGTAAGGGACAGAGACAGATTATTTGTGATGTGTTCCTGCACTGGACTGTGAGAGGACTAGAACTCCAGATGGGGATAAACAGCCCTTCACACAGTCCCTGAGAGGGTCCAAGGGAACCTAAAGCACTTTTCACAAACAGTATGTATGTGTGTAATGATATACTGCAGTGCACAATGTTATCCAGAGTCCCAAAGACCCCCAGTCGTACTGTAACTCTAGCTGGAAATGCATGAAAACCTGTCACACCTGTAATCACATAACTTAGACTGAACTAAACTTTATTTCTGGAACTGTTAGAAACATTAAGGGGCAACTTCATTAAACAGTTAAAAAACACAATTTTAACGTAGCATTGGGGAATGTTACTCTAAAAAAACTAAATATGTTGCATTGTTACTTTAAATGTACTGGTGTAAATAAAAAATAACATTATTTGTTGCCTCCAAAAACATAATCTGATTGGCGCAGCCAAATAATTTGTTTTCCTGAGCATTTACTTCCTGCGGTTTATTTATCAAGTCAACCTCCTGCCTCAAGGTCAGACTTTCTCTCTCTCTCCTCTTCCCTTTCTCTCAGCAGATCCTGGCATACAGATCCCAATCGATATCCCAAACACTGAGCTGTAATACCCTCTAAACACCACCTGCCAAAATATTTATAATACCATGTCTTGAAAAGGCAGAGAGAGAGAGGGATGATAAACTCTCATTTTGTAGCCAGTTTGCAGATGTTCTAGTTTGTTTTATCTACCCATTCAGTTTCTGTCTATTATTATTTAAAGTGTTCGAAACACAAGCTATGCTCTTCATTTCTCTGCTGTATATTCCATAATATGTTCCCCATAATGCAACAGCTTATCTCTCCAAATAATAAACATCCTTCTGTGTTTCATCTCTCTCTGGACTCACACACAAGTATTACAGTCACACAAAGTGTACTGTTACTATAGCATATATTGCACAATATTACATGCAGTATAATAACACCATGTAACATATTTAATCTTGTTAAAATGACACTCTTACATCAAACAGGATTTATTAAGTAAAGAAGCACTAAATGAGAAGGGTGTAAGTTTAGTGTAACAATGTGTTGCATTGGAGAAATACAGTCATGTATTTACAGCATGATTTACCAAGGCAGGATATATGCACACAAGTTTCAAAGAGCCGTTCGTAGAAATCTCTTTCACTCCGAATTTTGGCATTGCAGGTGTGGCAGAGAATGTGATGTGAATCCAGCTATGGAGCATTTTCGCTAGTGCTAGAGCGACACTGTCAGTGTGGATTGTGGGATTGTGAGTAGTGCACAACACATACACACATGCTTATTTATTTTTTATTTACACTAACATTGTGCTGTTTGTACACTAGAGGGTGCACACTTATTTTTGCCTGTGAGAAATATATGAACCCGGGTTCAATGTTATTTTAGTCTTTAATTTTATTTAAAGCTACAATCCATAACTTTTTTGTTTTGGTTAAGAATAAGAAAAAATCAGTTATTGAGCAAGTACATAACAGAACAGTGTTCAAAATGGTCTCCTTACCTTAGCCAGATTCTGTAAGCTTAAAATAATGATTTACAATTTCAGACTTGGGCTGCCGGGTCTGATTTCCCAGGAAATGTCTGTTTGCCTTAATTTGACTCCGTCATATGTTAAGAAAGCAGAAGTTATGTATTGCAGCTTTAAACAAATATTTGCGTAGTCTACTCCCATCATCACCTGGCATATCTACTTCTGTGCTATGTCTGCAAAACGCTTATTTTGGCCCCATTATTTTTGTGTCAAATAAACCATAAGACAATAACCATAAAAAATCAGCCTCATTGATTGACATCAAAAAGGAGTTTAAACTTTTTTACACAACATGACTTAAAATCAAACTACAAGTCAAACTACACCCGTGATTTCCGTATGATAATTGAACAGCACTTGCTAAATAAAATATTCAGCATACTAAGGTCACTGAACCTTTTAAACAAAAACATGTGTAACAAAACATGATTCATAATTATGTTGAAGATGCTTTTACCCTCAAATTTAGTGCCTTATGTTACCTCCCTACATATAAAAACACAAAGGAGAAGCAGACACTGCCTGGGGTGTGTAGCAAGAGCAGAAGTCTTCCTTTGTGTGTGTGTGTTAGATTAGGTGCATGTGTTCATCACATTGACCCGAGTCTTTGTCTTGTGTATCACTCTGTGTCATTTTTACTGCCTGGCAGTGTGACATTAAAGACTGTGTGGCAGATGTAAGTTACATTCCATGAGTCTCTTAAGCTGTTTGAACGATTGACCCTTCTGATTCATGTCAAGTCGTCTAAGATGAACTGCGTATGGCTTAATTCTTTAAACACACACACACACAAACAGAATCTGGGTGAGGCGGAGACGTTCGGGGTGGCAGACGCCCTTTTGTGCGTTGGTCACAATGCAAGTGAAAGCAGGCAGGATGGTTAACATGCAAATGAGATGAGAGAGGAGGGGAGGTCAGGGTGAACATCACTCAATGTCAAATTAACAAGTGCTTGTCCCATGATGGGGTATTAAATTGTGTGTGAGTGTGTTTGTCCACCAGTATGGCAGCTGCCCCTCCTCGCTTTTGTGTAGCATTGCCTACATAAAAACTCTAATCGCTGCCAGAGAAAAGTATTCAGCATACTGCTTTGTGACAGATTTATCTTTATAAACGTCACAGTAGTTGATAAAGCAGTATGCTAATATTCATTTCTGAATGTAGCCTTTTTTTTATATTTATTACTCCTACTCTGGACAGTTCGTTCTTTGTGTGTCTTTTTATCCTTCCATTTAGTGTTCATCTATCATTATTCATTTCTGTGCTAAATTCCAAAATCTTTTGACTGCTTGTCATTTTCTCTCCTTATATTAAACCTTCTGTTTGTCTTTTCACACTTCACATCTCTCTATCATTGTGATCTGTATGTCAGTCCATTGAGTTTAGTGTTAAAGTCAACGAGAGCCAATTCAGTTTGTACTTTCATAAGGAATGGATGGGTAAGTTTAGGTCATCATTCTTTCTTCGTCACATTTTACAGACATAACACAGTGCTCAGTGATTTATGTTGCTATTTCACACTAGGTTTTTATAACAGCATCATAAATGCTGCTACTGTAGGTTAGGCCGCCCCGAGTCACTGATCTCATGTCAGTTTGGTAGTTTATCCAGTATGCCTGACAGATAGATTAGAGTAGGGGCAGCTGTTTTAAGATCAGCTGTAACTTCCTCTTTTTGTTAAGCTCTATTAACACTTCGAGGTTGGGTAGTGGTTAAAAAACTTCATATTTTATCAACATCATAAATGTCTTCGGTACTGTACTTAGGCCATTACAACTCATATCACTACAGATAAATTCACCACACCATCTTTTTTATTTATCAGATAGGCTGATAATCTGTGACACATTGTAGTTTTAAACCTTATTTAAAACTAGCTCTGTTCAACCTGTTTAGGAGCTGCAGTAAAAATACAACAGTAATATAAACAGATCCATTCTTTATACACCAATATTTTACAAAGGTCTGCTTCTGTGGCTCATGTTATGTTGCTACTGATCTGAAATCAGCTATTATTTTCATACAGGTAATATTTGCTGTCGTAAAGTACTTTGCTTTAACACCTGAATGCAAAACATGCATAATTTAAGCATTAACCACTAAATGCTGTCACTGCACAGTACGATCCTTTATTAAATTCATGTTCAAGAAATACCACCAAAGTGTCGAGTACCACTATTATTAATATGTTTAGTGTCAGATATGTGCAGAAGAAAATGCAATTTCCAGAGATACACAGAAAAACACGTCTTGATTTTTTTCCAACTTTAAAACACTGCTGCCCCCTGTTGGGTAGACGTGTGTCAGCACTAGAAATTGTTCGTCAGAATGTGGAATTGTATATTTAAAAATCTTGAAAACTGTTAATGAAAATATTTTTTATTGTCCTACTAGTATTAAATTAGTATAATATTATCATTGCCGTTTATTTTTTTCTTGCTATGTCAACGCAAATTATTCGTCGCCTTGCAAAATGTGTTCAGAATATGCTAATATGCTATCCTAAAAACAAAGACTAATCATTTATATATTTTAACTCTATAGATATACTTGCATATTCGTTAAAGGATTTATATGCTTTATATTATATGGATTTATGTATAAGTAAAATCTCTCGTACATAAGGCGGAACTGTAGTGTGTGTGCTTGTTTCTTTCGGATTGATTTCAACCCAACACACTAGTGCATAGAAGTATCAATGCATCAAGTTAAAGATTACAATACAAAGAGAATTAAATTAAATTATTTTCATTATTTTTTGCGATCATAAAGTTTTCAGAGACTTGTTACCTGTCAGTATTGTTATGAACTTATTCAGTATAGTAAATGTAATGCAATCGTCGGATTCAGAGTAAGATGCGTGTTTTACGGTGTTGTATTATAATTACAACTAATTAAAACCTGTGTAAAGTCACATGTGTAGGTAAATGGTACGTACGTGTAACGTTTATTTTCGTAAAAGAGTTATACATGACTGACTGTAAATGTAAAGGATCGAAGAAACTCAAGGTCTCAATGGATGGCTTTGTGACTCACGCTAGTAAATAAAGTGGTTTGTCTAGTAAAAGCCAGTGATTTGACCTGGTGAATAAATATCAGACTATGCTGCACATAAAGACACTGGACCTATTGCAGTCACGTGTATCATGTTGGCCTTTGGTCCTGCAGAGAGCTCATCATCTGGCCTCCATCAAGCAGGTTTGTCTTCTCTCTGAGAGGAGACGCCAGGGTCTTTTGTATCCCTTCAGTGCTCTGGAGGAGCACCTGGCCCCACAGGTCAATCAGGCAGAATTTAAGATCTTCCGTCCCAACTTAGAGGACCTTTGTCGGGCAGAGACACTTTTTACTCCCTCCCACAAAAACCACATTGACTACTCCACCTCTGCAGTCAGGATGGACCATGTACCTGTTCTTAAACAGCCAGAGGTGAGATGTCTGTTAAAAGTATCTGAATGCCATAATTATACTCAAATGCAATGACTTAATTTTTAGAGAGCTCAAGTAAGCACATCATTAAGCGTTACACCAAAATAAACTGTTTAAAATGAACAGTAAAAAAGTATTTGGTTACTACATTACTTCACTCTTGGTTACTTATGGTGTCATTTGTTTGCAAATCTATCATATAGTTTTATATTTCACTAATGCCATGAAATTCATTTGTCCAAATACTTTACTGGGTCACTAGATATTCCTAAGTGTGTGACAGGTTTTCTTTGAATGTTTATGTTTGGTAGGTGTGTTTCATGGGCAGGAGTAATGTGGGCAAGTCATCTCTCATCCGAGCCTTGTTCTCTCTTGCTCCAGGAGTGGATGTGCGTGTCTCCAAAACTCCGGTGAGATTGTATGAAGAATGTCAGCAGTTTCCTTTTTATATCAATGTTATATTGCTCATGATCTCAACAGAGTTTTCCATTTTGCATTTATAGATGTTTATCTAAAAACATAAGATGTTTCTACAAAAAGTTCTTCAGAGAGATGAAATTAAAGTGAATAGCAACTAAGATAGTTTGGTGCTTAAAACATTTGATGAGATAATATTATATCATTATTTCATAAAAGATTTCAGTATCAAAATCTTATATTGAATGCGAATGCAGATGCTGATATCTTCTCAAATCTGAGCAGTTTGAGAGGTTGAATTGAAATCTGAGGCCATAGAGGACACATACATAAAATCATTGAGTCTTTATCTCAAAAGTCTTCAGTTGTTTTCCATTTAATCTCACTGAACTATTGCAAAACTTTTTGTGATCTCTCATATGCAATTTTTCTTTTCTACGGGTTATTAATCTTCCACTGTGAAACAGGGCCACACTAAAAAGCTGAATTTCTTCACTGTGGGAAAGGCCTTTACTCTAGTGGACATGCCAGGGTATGGACACCTGGCCCCACAGGACTTTGTAGAGATGGTGGAACCGTACCTTCAAGAGCGTCAAAAGTAAGATGCTGATATATGTTCATGACTTTGAAACATTGATTGTTTATTCTTTCTGTTTATTAATTGCATTATGTATTTGTAGTCTGGTGGGGACGTTCTTGCTGGTGGATAGTGGCACAGGTCTGCAGAGGGCAGATTTAATCGCTGTCGAGATGTTTGAGGAGTTTGGTTTGCCTTATGTTGTGAGTATTTGTCTCTAATACTTGTACTTAATACAGTCATTACAGAGACTGTCCAGCAGGGGTCGTTAGAGTACCTAACAGTTTTGTTAGCTCGATGTCGCATGGACAAGCTTTTTCATGGCCAAACTTAGTGCAGATATGCAACAAAAGTCAAAAAAATTTTCTATAACCAGTTTTCTCTCTTTATTTAGCTGGTGGTGACTAAAATAGACAGAACCCGACAGGGAGCTTTGCTGGCTTTGATGGTACAGCTGCGGGACTTTATCAAGAATCAAACCAGTACATGTTTTCCACAACCCTTTTTAGTAAGGTGAGATCTATAGAGTCTTTGTCATTTTGTTTCCCTTGTGAAACCACAAACATTTCTGCCTCCAGGAAACCTTATTAACATACACACACGTAAGCCTAAGAGATTTCAGCAGTGTCCTAACACTGATGTGTTATTCTGTGAAAATTAACATGAGTTTACATGACAAAGTTAGATGAACTTGAGATGAATGTCATGGTATTGATACGTCTTGTGTTTTTAAGTCACCATGCACACAAGCTGGTCTAAACTTCTTGAGCAACAGCTCAGCACATTTGTACGAAAGCAATGAATTCTGACCTTTAGTACAGAAACGTTAACATGCTCACTGGCATAAATCTGCTTACACTTATATAGATATAGTACAAAATCTTACATACTTATTATTTTCATGTCATCATTTTTGTTTGTTTGATAGTAACAGTGATGGTAACACTTTACAAATGTTCCTTTAACATTAGTTACCACAGTTGTTAACGTGAACTAACAATGAAAGTATCCTTTATTAATCTCAGTAAAGCATTTACATGCTAGTAAATGCTAATTTCAACATTGATTATTACATATTTGAAATCAAATGTTTCATCTGTTAACATTAGCAAGTTGCTCTTTAACTAATGGTGATGAATAATACCTACTGCTAAGCTAAAAAACAGCTTACCGTATTTTCAGGTTTACATGAAAAATTAAAAAACATGAAAAACATTCTCATTATAGTGTTTGACTTCTGGAGCCCAGTGTCTGAATAAATAACTTTGTGTTTTTCTCTCCCTCTCCTCGTTTCTCCCTTTGACCCGCAGTTCAGTCCAGTTCTCTGGCATTTACCTGCTCAGGTGTTTCATTGCACATGTAACAGGAAATCTACAGCTTACTTCTCAACACACATGACTGATAACCTGCAGTACTCTTGTGTAATACAGATGTTTCTACTGTAAGGTCAGCATAATGCAAAACAAAAGCTGTGTGCCATCTGAAAATGACATCTAAAATGACATCTAAAATGTTAATTGAATGTAAAGATTATAAAACTGAGCCTAGTATGTGTATTTTTGAGCATTGAATTGTTTATTCTGAAAGTGTATGTATTATCTCCAGAGGCAGGAGTCATAACAAACTCTTTTTAAAGAGCTTGCCTGTTTCAAATACCGGTGGCACAGAATAAACTATCTGAATTGTCCGGTAATTAAGTGAATTTCTTCCTGTATGCTGTTGTATAAACAAATATAATTTACTTCTACATAAATTAGCAGAAATATTGCACTGAATATGGGAGAAAATGCAAACTGATGAAGTTTAAATTCTGCTCTTGCTTTAAAACTTTAATGAACAATCTAGATTCCAGGACAATTAGTTTGTGCTAATGTTGAAGTCATCAAGTAGGTCACATGGATTTTCCACTCTTGTAATAACTAACCAAAGGTCATAAAATTAATAATTTAGTTCTTAAAATGGACACATGAAAGATATTGTTTATTTATACTTTGGCCAGAGTTACTAATTAATCCTGGGGAATCTGGTCTGTGCACAAAGTTAATCAAAGACTTCGTAACTTTTGCAATTTAGTGCACATTTTTAAGCCACTTTTTTACTTTGTTTGTGGTGCTTTTTGTTATTTTGGAGCCTGACAGACCTAGTTCTCATTCACTTTAAGTGGAAAAGAGTGGCCATAATAATCCTTTCTATAAAAAATCCTATTTCCATGGAAGTTCCATGGGAGAAAGAAGGTCAAGGTCACAGGTTTAAAATGTTGTGCAGTATTACCCAGTTTCTGGGTGAAATATACATATAAAGTCTCAATAAATATATATTATCTTTGCCTAATTTTTATGCTTTTATATTTGTACATGCTGTAAAAGAACAGCGTGCAAGATGATTTAAATCAATAAACTTTGTGTCAAATTGCCCTTACAAGCTTGAACTGTATAAATGAGATTTTTTTATAATTTAACTGTGGTCAAAGATGCGTGTGTGTGTGTAGATATTGGCAATGGAAGGAAAATCATGCTCAACACATTTCTTTAGTCTTATCTCTAATGAGTCCTTTAAAATTAATTCTAGACTTTATGGCTTTCGCCTTTTCTTGTAACTTTCATGTTCTCTTGTGACGCATATTTAGCACCACGTCAGGTAGGCATCTGTCCCACTGCACTCAGCAGTAGCATTGAAGGTGATGATATCTGAAGATAAACAATAAACTTTTAAGTGCCACAATGTTATAAAAAGGCAAGATGGGGCAATTACATTTATTGTGCCCAAACTGTGCTTTTTTTGCCCACCCTCTTCCTTTTATGCATCTGCATTTGGACACTGACCCCATAAAAAATTTGCAGCAAGTTAATTTTTTATTTTTAAGTATTTTTCCGTAAAACTTTATAGACACCGCACAGATATTAAAGCTCCACAAAGCATGTAGAAGTCCACAAGTGTCTTGCCACGTAGTGTGAGGGATCAGAGGAGTATTGGACCTGAAATGCAGAACTAAACTGGAATTTTTAAGCACTTTCTCCAGAAGAGCGAACCTCCATCATCTCAACCCTGTGACTGGAATCGACACATTCTACCATTTTTTTGATTGACTTCTACATTTAATTCTTCACCGCTTCACTCAAACTTATTTTAATCAACATGTGCACCCCACAGCCCATCTGCCCTGCCAATGCCACCATCTGCTCAGGAAAGTCCTGCCTGATGCCCCCTAATAAATTCAATGATATCCTGGGGCTGGTGATGAGTACTGTGATGACCGTCATGCTGGCCATGGTCATGTTTTCAATGGGCTGCACCGTTGAAGCAAAAAAACTCTGGGGGCACATCCGCAGGCCCTGGGGCATTTTTATTGGGTTCTTGTGCCAGTTTGGCATCATGCCTTTCACAGCCTTTGCACTTGCTTTGGCATTCAACGTGCTTCCCATCCAGGCTGTAGTCATTATCATCATGGGGTGCTGCCCTGGAGGATCCAGCTCAAATATTATCTGCTATTGGCTCGATGGAGACATGGACTTAAGGTGAGACCATCAGTCTATTTTTGTTTAGTCAACTAAACTATGTATTCCTGTCATGAACTGTGTAAATTTGTCTTCTTTACACTCTGTTAATTCTGAAAATTTCACTGCTGCAAAAATTTGCATAAAAATGTGCTCATCCAAACCAATTGCCAAAGTCACACATATTTTGCTTTCTGACTGAATGTTATATACCATTAATTACAAAAGATTAATGAATTAATTGTTGTAACATTTTAACTTTTTTAAATACCCAATTTTATTTGAAAGTATTGTTTAAACTGTGTGTAATAGTCATCTTCATAAATGAATCACTCTTCATCTCTAAGTCATTTACATAAATGAATAACTTTATGATGTCATTGTCTGCAGTATCAGCATGACTGCTTGTTCTTCAATCCTGGCCCTTGGAATGATGCCTCTTTGTTTGCTCATCTACACCTCACTCTGGACGTCAGCCGATACTCTCCAGATCCCTTACGACAGCATCGGTAAAACTTCCCAGCAAACAGATCGTTCCCCTAATGTTAGTTTTTGGTATTAGTCAGGTCAGAGTGGAGATTTGTCCAGTTTGTTTTCCAGTAGCCTATTGTTGAGATGTATAACAATAGTACAGACAAAAAATAGAGTCTTGTGTTTTCTAAGTTGTTTGTTATTTCTAGGCATCACGCTAGTAAGTTTACTTGTGCCTGTCGGGTTGGGAATGTTACTGAAAAGCAAGCGGCCCGAACTAGCAAAACAGATCCTCAAAGTAAGGTTTCTCCACATTGCCGCAAATCGAATGTGTTTAGACATATGGTGTGGCTTTACGTGTTATTTTGTGTATGTTTAGGTCGGCTCAGTGGTGGGAATCATCCTCATTGTCGTCATTGCAGTCATAGGTGGTGTCCTGTATCAGTCCTCATGGGTCATCTCTCCTTCACTTTGGATCATCGGTACCATATATCCATTGATGGGCTATGGCCTGGGATTTTTGCTGGCTCGCTTTGTGGGACAACCTTGGTACAGGTAAAGCTGTAAACTATATCCTTCAACAAAGCATTAGACCTTCACACGTTAGCTTGCGTGATCTGATACATTGAGTGGTGGTGCCATGACGACCATGCGGGTTTAGGTCTACTGGCAATAATAGTGGCAAACTATCCCAAACATTTCTTTAGACATTTTATGAAACTAATGAAGCAAATGACACAACCCGCATTGTTTATTGCTTGTGCATGTGATCGCAGGTGTCGCACCATCGCATTAGAAACGGGCATGCAGAACTCCCAGCTGTGCAGCACTATAACCCAGCTGTCCTTCAAACCTGCTGAGCTTGAACTTATGTTCGCCTTCCCCCTAATCTACAGTATTTTCCAGCTGGCTGTGGCCGGGATTGCAGTGGGAGGTAGGATGGCTCTCTACATTTTGCCTTTGAGTTTTAATTGTTTGCAATAGTGTCAGTTACAACCGTTATATAGCTATAATCATAGATTATATTTGTTCTTTTTTTAAAAGAAGCAATAATGTAGAACGTGCCGGTTTCTTATATGCAGGATTCACTTGAATTTAAAGAAGTGTTGGTAACTTCAAATGGTGAACCTCTTTATGTATTTTCAGTGTATTACTCACTCAAGCGCTGTGGTCAAAAAAAGTCAGCGGAGACGGATGGGGAAAGCGCACAATGCACCAACGTGTCAGAATCTGTTAAGTATAAGCAGGATTATGCTTTAGATAATAGTGTGTTTCTCTGTGATGAAAATGGCAACACTGCGGAAAAAGGCAAAGATACACAGCTTTGAGCAGAGATGAATTTATCATCATAAATGCTGTTGAAGCATTGATAATCCTACACAGTCAACCCCAGAACATACAAATCTGACATTTTTATGATAGTTCAGCCCACATGTTTACAACTTTATTGTTTGTCCTTTGCAATTGGTCATGTTTTGTTATTTCGATTGTTTTTTTAAATGTGTGCATGACAAGAATTCTTTTAAATCATCACTGAGTTCCAGTGACTTATTTCCAAAGCCCTTGAGAATATAGATGAGTAAAAAGCATGCAAGTAACTCAAAAACAACATGTTGTACAAACAAGAAATTTTAATCCTTGATTTAAGAAAATATACAGCACATACTGTATACCAATTAGGTTAAATATAAGCTTATTCATATGTTATTGCACGTTGTATGCGCAAATATTTTGCTTTCTATATTATTTATGTATTGGAAACCTTTCTACCATATTTGTGAACATGGATAGGATAGGTTCCTGATATAAATTGCTTGACAGAGTTCCACATTTTAAAAATGGCATTTAAAGCAATGTATTTTACTTTATATCTTGTTAATATTTATATGCATTTAAACAATGTAAATAAACTTATATTTAAAGCATTTGATGTCACAGACTACATCTATGCAAGTTATAGTAGAACTCTTCAGCCTTGTCAGTCACAACTATCTGTTAGTATCTTGTGTTTTATAGAATTGCAACTGGGCACCTACAGGCTCCAGGTAGACATTCCATCTCATTCCAGAAAAATTTCATCTCATTTGCTATCCTCCCATCTTAGAGTGGCAAGCTGGTAAAACTAGGACTATGTTGTATCCACACACTTTGTGAACAACCCAAATGAGAGCAAAGTAAATTGATATACTGTGAACTTGCATGCAAATATGTGAAAGCACATGTGGTGAGAGCTATTTGGATGTGAAAATACGCATTTTTCAGATCCACTGATATAAACCTGTTTATGTGTTTATACCAGCTTTTTGGGTGTCTGACCCCAGTACTGGCACATTTGCAAGGAGCTGCCTAATGTATTGTGCATCCATTTTAAGGTTTAGACATCTTGGCACTGGCTTTACAGTTGATTTTATCTGATTTTACGCATGAACAAGAAAAAACACACACAAATAAAGCAACCTGCAAAAACATCTGGCCACAAAAAAGGGAAGCTGATTTTCCATTTAAACAGAAGTATTTTGACATAGTCATTTACCTCCAGATACAGTGAGGCAACATCAAGACCATAAAATCACTCAGAAACTAAAGATGTTTCTACTTTTTGTGTTGTTTCTACGGACTTCATCTGTGTTTTCTTGGCTTGCTGGTAAATGTCTTGTATATGACAACGTGGAAGAATTTCCTGTTGCCTTATCATGTAATGGAAAAACAAACACTGCCATCTGCGATCGTGTCACGGATATTAAAGAAGATCTCCGTGGGCTTCCATCAAATTTACTGAACCTCTGTATTCAAATGGATCATGATATACAGTATTTTGGTCTCCTGGCTCCAGGCTCATTTTTACAGTTCCTCTCTCTGGAATACCTTGCAATTTCTGGATGTTTCTCCAAGATATCTCCAGATGCTTTTATTGGATTGAGAAATTTAACTTCATTACGGTTGTCTGTCTGGTTTACAAAAAACTGTTGTGACTCAGCTGTTGAGTTCAGTAGTCTTCCTTCACTTAAGAGTTTGTTTCTTTCAAAATATAGTTTGTCATTAATGGCACCAAATGTTTTTGATACAGTTTCACAGTTAGAGAAGTTTGACATTAGTTATCCATGTTTAAATGATCTATCTGAGATTCTGTGTCGAATGGAAAATTTAAAATCACTTAAGGTGTTTTGTCTCAGGGAGCCAGATTTAAATAGTCTTCAGCTCCCAAACTGCTCTATTTACAACACCACTGAGAGTAACATATCCACTGTATACAATATTGAAGAGGTACATTTGATTTTGGGTCTAATACAGCACATAGATGAGGGTGCTTTGAAAGTTTTAGGAAATTTGTTTGAATTGAATTGTCGCTTCAGTTCAGATTTTCTCAGCGATCTTTCTTTGATTGGAGTAAATAAAATTGATTCATTGATTTTTGAAGTGGATGACCTTAAAATTGATGAGCTATGTTACGCAGCAAAGTTGTATTCTATTAAATTTATATTTGTTCGATACATGACTATTAACATGCCAGCTACACCTACAAGCATCTCTGAAGACTGTAAAGGGATTCTAGGCATTACTCTCAAACATTTTACATATTTTAAGGTTGTAGATATCTTAGATATAGATTTGAGCTTTCATATTTTTAGCAACCTCTCAACATTTTCTGTAGATAAACATGTGCTTCGGTCAAACGATTTTCAGTCAGTTTGTTTGTCTTATCCACAGTTGGTCAAACGGCTGTCTCTTATGATTCTAGCTGCAAATGAGATGGGAGCGATAATTTCTTATCAGTTCATGTGTTTCAAAAATCTTGAAATATTAGAGTTAGCTACAAATAACATTTCCATCATAGAAGATTTTGCTTTCACTGGGTTAGACAAACTGAAAGATTTAAACCTCTGTTGTAACAAGTTATCTTACATTTATCAGTATACATTCAGTGGTCTATATGAACTGATGGTCCTAGATCTTCAAGAAAACCCTATCATTCAAGTTGAATCCAGATCATTTGGACATCTTATTAATCTTGGGACGATTCTTTTGGGAGATCTGAAATTTCCACCCAACATTTCAAAGATCAAGCTGAATTTATCTGATATGTTTGGGGACATCCCGTATAATCTGAGTAATATATTTATTAGTTCTGGCTTAAGACCAATGCAGCTGATGATTGGAAGTGCTACACTGAATCAGAGTCTAAACCTTCAAATTAAAGGTCAATATGTGACGGTTGAGGACTGTGACAGTCCACTCTTGAAATCTGTAGTCTCACTTCAAATAAATGCAGAATATGTCGTCTGTGGAATAGAATTTTTGGGTAAATATGTTAAATCAGTTACAAATCTAGAATTCAAATCATTGTTCGCAGACAATGTTGGTGACTTAGCAGTAATCAATCAGCTTGTTCATTTAAAAACCCTTCGACTGGAAAACATTGATTTTTCTAAACAGCCAAATGTGCCAGTAATGTTTCATAATCTGACAAAACTACGAACACTCATCCTCATGAACTGCAGAATTTTTTTTTTGGATGGAAGTCTGACAAAGGACTTAAAGGCACTGACAGGTCTAGCGTTTACGCCACAAAATGATGTGAACATTCTTCCAGACCTGGTTGAACATCTCACTAGCTTAAAGTACCTCCATCTTCTTGGGTTGCGTCTGTACTGCAGTTGTGATGATGCTTGGCTGGTGTCATGGGTGAAGAACAATAGGCAGGTGCAGGTTACTATGTTCAAACCCACCATGCAAGAACTTCAGTGTTTGACGGATAATAGAATTGACCATCTCAACTTTGTTCATTTTGCCCAGGAGAACTGCTCGTTTGACATTGAATTTGTGCTCTTTACTTCAACCTCTGCTTTTTTATATGTTTTTATTTTTGTAGTAATGTCATATCAGTTTGCTGGGCAATACATAATGCCATTTTATCACATTGCAAGCGGATGGATCCGAGAGGCTTTGCATATAGATGCCAAACGGGAGTACAACTACGATGTTTTTGTCTCTTACAGTGGTAAGGATGAGCACTGGGTCATGGAAGAACTTCTTCCAAACTTGGAGCAGCGTGGACCTCCATTCTTGCGTCTTTGTTTGCACACTCGGGACTTTCAGTTGGGGCAAGACATTGTGGAAAATATTACAAACAGCATCTACAGAAGTCGCAGAACTCTTTGCCTTGTCAGTCGCAACTACCTCCGCAGCACCTGGTGTTCTTTGGAGATGCAGCTGGGCACCTACAGACTCCAGGTAGAACAAAGAGACATTCTTATCCTGGTCTTCTTAGAAAAAATTCCATCTCGTTTGCTATCCTCCCATCATAGACTGGCCCGGCTGGTAAAAACTAGGACCTATTTGGACTGGCCAATGGACCCTGAAATGCATGAGGTGTTCTGGGACAGGCTGTGGTGTAAACTGAGTTCTGACAAAAATAACTAGCTATATGTGTGTGTATACGTGTATATATATATATATATATATATATATAT